>JAESVK010000218.1:125810-206076 GCA_017140935.1 Hamamelis virginiana
TGCAATCAAAACCATAGGAATGCAAATTAAAGTGTTTTTGACCAATGTTAGAGGGTGCAAACTGTGATCCCCTTTTTTTTTCTTTTTTTTTTTACATGGCTTTTGTAATAATTTTATTAATCCAACTAAGTATTCGAGAAATGGGAAAAATTATCTGAGCTGTGAAAAGCCAAATTGCATAGTTTACAAATTCTTATCCAAATTAGATAAAAACAGGGGAGGTCTTAAACTTATAAAAATATGTGCCGTACCCCCCATCTAATGAACTAATATTTAGATTGAAAATCTTGCTTGTGAAAGAATTTGTAAAAATTAAGGTTAGGAAACTGAAACCATATGAGCATTGAACATGTACAGTAATACAACACACCAGTCCTATTAAGGGCTCGTTTTTGCTCGATCTAAGATATCTAGTGATAATCACTTCTAGACAAGAAGATGCCAACTTTCGTTACAATCGCTTCTAGTGTGTAAATTTTTATTCGTGAAGACATGATTCTAATATAACCTTAAAAAATATGTAAAGAGATAATTCTCCAAAAGTAATTTTAAGAAAATCTAACACCAAGTATATTCCATGCCATCTTTAAACTTTGGGGTCCGGATTCACTCCTTTTTTGACAAAAATCCTGGAGGTCCTCCTCTTTCCATGGATGGCCGCCACATAGGAGAAATGCAGCATCGGACGGTTGGAAGATAGAATTACACAAAACGATGATCCCGTGTGACGTCGGAAATAGAGAAAGAGAAGGAAGATACAAGTGAAAACTCAGGAATAACTCAACTCACCGCCCAATGGAGATCCACCAAAGGGATATAGAGCAACAAGAAGGAGAAATTCTTCTTCTTAAAAGCCAAAGGCTGAAATTCATTCAAATTTTTTGCAAGTTCTCTCCTCTGTTACATGGCTAAAGACTTAAATAAAAGGCATGGAACAACCCTCCAGCCATTGACTATTTCCCATGCTGATAACACAAGCTTTAAGAAAAAATAAGAAAACTATAAAACTATTTACCCAAGACTTAATTATAATTTTAACCATAAATAAGATACTTTGGAGAGACGAAAGGTCTTCTAGATAGATGATTCTAGCAACCAATGAGAACCAAAAATGAGTTGGAACAAAATAGAAAACAAGAGAATTATCTGCTGCAGAACTACATTTTGACCTCTATTCTCGCACAAAACTGAACCACCTCAAAATGTTTCAGCACTCGAACTTCATACCAAATTAAAGATTTGGAAGTTGCCGAATTAACAAAAACAAAGTAGTGTGCAAAAAGGAGTTCTAGAGAGGAAGATATGGTCATTTTACTACAACCTATTTGGGCTGTATGCACTACTCGAGAATGCTAAATTTGAAAATTTTATGCACTTTTCTTTGATTGGCTGTATGCACAGATGCACTACTTGTGCTTGGGATGCTTTGGCATCACTTAACTTTGTCGTTTGGTTTGGACACACGCTGTTAACGGCCTTTCCATTTTTTCTCCACTTTTTCTCTCTCCTCTACTCTTCGACCTCTCTCTCTCCACATTATTATTCCACACCATTTACTCTACCAAAACTGAACAAAATATTTTCAACGAAATATACTTTCTCGAGAACCAAACAATATCCAATCTCCAAACCGAACATAATTTATATAATTCTTTTCTTCACTCTCTCTACTGGCATGTTGTTCATTCTTTTTCCGAGATGATGGACAGTTGGACATGGCTTGTTTTGGTGGGACGTACTGTTAAAACCAACTAATACAAGAAACCCCAAATGTGGAGCAAAATACAAGAAAAATGAGTGGGAAGTGAAAACCCCAAATCCACATCTGTAAATCCTCTGTTAGCCCAAGCACTGAGGTTAATTTGTGTGGTTTTATGATACCCTTTCTCATACTAAAATCATAGAGAAAAGTCAATCCTAGATTTCATGTTACTCTTCAAGAAAAATGCTTAGTTTCTCACCAACCAAACCAAACCCAAACTAGACCAATGTCTCCAGTTCTCTCTCCTTAATTCGATGCCCCCTACTACTTTGCCATTCATTTTACTTATGTTTGGACACATCAGATCTTGGTTGCAGATTAGTCATTTATACTTGCAGGAAGATTAACAATTTAAGGAAGAAAAAAACACTCAAGTTAAGTTTTTCACTGCCAATGGTGAATTCACTTGGTATTTCAGTATATGGTAGGCTTCAATACCAATCCCAACCTTATGTTTAGGGAGCGAATTGCAAAAAAGGGTAAAAATTTTGAGTTTGTAGATGGTTGAAATCACCAACAATGGATTTTTAACATGAAAAATGCTAAGTGAACCAAATCTTAGAACAAATTTTTTAAACCAAATGATGTGGCAGCAAAATATCTTTTCTACTTTTATATATTTTTTAAATACATAAAAGTAAAAATTATTTTATGCTTCCATATCATTTGATTTAAAAAAATTTGGTCCGTCTAGCACTATTCAGCAGTAATCCAAATAGAAAAGTTGGTTACTTGGTGGTCCTTTTATCACGGTTTCTCAAAGCCACACCACACATGGTCGTTTTATATATGCTCTTCAGCCTCCCTAGCTAGGCGTCTAATGCTGCATTCCTCCAACGTGGCGACCATCCGTGGAAAGAAAAGAACCTCCTGGTTTTTTTGAGAAAAGAAGCAAATTCGGACCCATAAACTTTGGAGAGTGAGACAGAAATTGGAAGACTTCCTCAAACGAGGTCCAGACACGTACTCCACAGATTGAACCCTCCACAACCACCTCCTTTTTGGCGGGTAGAAAAGAGATGGACAATGACATTGACCATGCAAAAGCATCCCACTTTGTCAGTCTGTGACCAAATTAAGTTTTCCACAGCATGATCGATCCTCCACAACCACCCTGGGAAGAGATGGACGATTGACGACCATTCAATGCACATCCCGCTTTCTCAACCCGTGACCAAGTTTCCTACCTTGCATTCATTATCTAGCTACAAGCTAGGAAGAACCTTTCCCAATCTCCACTTATATCTCCTTATGTATTTCAATTAATTGTAAAAAGATATATAAATACCGGAACATGCTTGAAAGTACGAACACATTGATATGACTAAATTGCATAAGGTCACTTCTATAAAGTCAAATTCGATCATAATTGATTTTTAAAAATTCAACATTAAATTAAATGAATTACTTATAAATTTCATATTTGTCAAAAATCATAGTGATTTAGCAGTTGATTTTTTAAGACTAGTGACATTTCAAAAAATAAAAAAGTCCGATTTTTCACTATGAGTACATTCAAAAATTGACCATTGGATCAATGTATTTTTATTTCTTTTTTGTGAACATGAAATTCGTAAATATTTCGTCTAATCCAATGGTTAGTTTTTCAATTAAAATTAGTTATGCATTTGGCTTGTAAGATACACATTATAATAGAAAGATATGAATATATACATCAGTAGGAGCACAAACCCGCGCATTGCACGAGATTTATCACTAAAATTTTATCTAATTAATTATAATTGCATAAAATAAATTTTGATCATATGATATTGACCGTTTGATCCTAATTAAATTTATAGGATTACAGTATATATCTTAATACATAAGAATGATTAAAAATGTTAAAGAAATTGATAAAAATGTTAAAGAAATTGATGAAAACTAATTTAGATGTATTATTGAAAAAATAAAAGTTCTAAAATAACACAAAGAAAGTAAAAAATAAACTGAAATCGATCTTTTAAATAAAAAATAAAAAATAATTAAGAATAGAGAGAGGGGAGAAGTAGATGAGAGCCATAATAAATAATAAATAAATAAATAAAAAGAATTAATTATGGAAAGAGAAAGGACTTAAATGAAACCCACATTAATAAAAAATCTTGAAAATCTAAACTTTAATTAATTAGTTGGACCAATGATATAATGCCATATCATTTTGAAGTAGGGCCAAAACCAATAGGGATGAAGAAGGAGAGTGAATTAAGGAGAGAAGAGAATGAATGAGGGAAATAATTCTAAGCCGCCATATCGATCATACTGCTCTTTATATAATAGATAGATTCATCTTGAAACCATTGGATTAGTGGAGCCGTGAGGGTGTAAGAGTGTGAATAGAAAATGGTTAGAGCATAGTAGGTTTAAGATAGCACAAGCTTACTTTTGGAAAAGTCAGCATGGAACTCATAGGTAATTGTGGGATGCATATTTTTAAAAACTTACAGTTGGAATTGATACTATGTATATTTATATGTCACACGTGCCAAAAATCATAATGATCCAACAGTTGGTTTCACTAAGCAAAACTGTGACAGTTTTAAGAGGTTAGAATTTTTTATAATTTGTATTTTGAGATGCTAATATCGAATCACTGTATATTTGCTATATGTAACATCAATAACAAAAGTGTAATCCAATGGGATCCAATGGTCGGTTTATCAAAATACAATTCCACAGTTACCTATGAGTTTTATACTAGCGTTATATGTGTGCTAGATCGGGTGGTGTGTGTGTGTATATATATATATTGAGAGAGAGAGAGAGAGAGAAAGAGAGAGTCCCGTTCCTGCGAGGACTTCCTTATATGAGGACTTGGCCTTTTGGCCAATGTAAAATGGGTATTTTGAAAAACTGACCATTGGATTTAATATTCTTCCTATGTATGACAGGCATGCCAAAAATCACAATGATCGGACCACTGATTTCTTAAATATAAACTGTGAAAAATTAAATACCTATATAATGCTTAACAGTTTGTATTTTAGAAACCAGTAGTCCGAAATTAAATCCAACGGTCATCATACATAGGAATTTTATGCATGTCATACATAGGAAAAATATTATATCCAACGGTCAATTTTTCAAAATACCCATTTTACATTGGCCAAAAGGCCAAGTACTCAAATAAAGAAGTCCTTACAGGAATAGGACTCTATATATATATGCACCTTACGCAAAGTTGCATAAGATGATTTCTATAAAACCAATTTCATAACACTGACTGTTCAACGGTTAAATCAGTTTAATTTTTTACGAAAATGAAATTCATAAGCAATTTTCATAATCCAACATCGATTAGTCTATGTGACGTCGGACATTTTGGCTGGACTCCACTTGGATTTGCATATATATTAAAACCCGAGATAGGCAATCTTCAAAATCAAACCACAGAGCTACATGAAGAAAGAAGAAATTAATTAGTATCAATCATGGAAGCATGCAAGGATGAAATCATCAAAGCAATCAAGAAAGGGTCACTCTCTCTCTCTCTCTCACACACACATAAAAAGTATATATATTTTCTCAGGAGTTATCTAACATTAGTCTAGCTAGTTTGTTTGTTTTAATTAATTAATTGCGTTTGTTTCAGGCCGAGTAAAGATAAGATTGAGGACATAATTGAAACTCATGAGAAAGCAATGGATGACCTTGTTAACGTGAACTCACTATTTACAATAGCAGTGTTTGTGGGGTTAGCCTTCGCGACTCCAGGCCAACGCAGCCTTGAGAATCGAGACGAGTGCGATGCAGACATAGACCAAGACAAGAGGCTGATTGTATTCGAAGTAATATCATTTGGTTTCTTCCTCTTATCAAGCCTTGTAGCCAAGTCACTCAAGTTGCATCTCAATGTTTATAAAGAAGATTACTTCACCAACTATAAGTTCCGGTTATTTAAAGAAGTGATGCTGTATGTATGCACTGGGGCATCGGTTTTGGGATGTTTGTTCTTAATGCTTTCAATGGTTGATGTCCTTCAGATTCGATTAGGGAAGCTGTCTTGTCGGACCTTCTACACTCTCTCTGCAGCAGTGTCTCTCATCGGGATCGTTTCTCTTGCTCTCCTTTTTTATGTATCCTGCACCATGTCTGCTATTTTTCATTCCATGAGAAAGCTTGAGAAGCATGTACGTAAAGCCGAATTAGAAAAGCTCCAAACAGACAAGTCCTAAACAGGAAGTAAGCACAGTGAAAATAATATATATATGGTTTTATATGAATGTTGTAGACTATATATATACACACACACACACAAGGGATGCGAGCATCAGACGCACTTAATATATCTTGCATCAGGTGCCTTCTAGTAGAGTCACTTGCAGCGAAAATTTTATAAAACTGACCGTTGGATTAGATACTCATATCATGCATGTCAAAAATTACAGTGATCTAACAGTTGGTTTTTGAAAAATGTAACTTTGAAAAACTGTGGTATTTTTGTTCTTTGTAAAATATTATCATTTTTTCATAACCAATTTTCTCATAAACCAACCGATGGATTACTGTGATTTTTGGCATGCATGACATACATGATATGAGTATTTAATCCAATGATCGGTTTTCCAAAATTTTCACTAGAAGTTGCTCTACAAGAAGGCAGCTAATCCAAGAAGCATCAGGTGCATCTGACCATAGCTCCTCATGTGGAAATATATATATATATATTTCCACATGGCATACAAGTGAGATTGGTTAAGATCACATGGCATTAGTTATTATTTGCCATAAGCTGAGTTTATGGACAAGCAGTAACAATTATGGCAAGGTCTATAAAATGGAGGCAGCCACCAAGCCATGACCGTGAAGTGGAGGATGTGGGGCATGACAGTTCAAAACAGTTATCATGGCAAGGTCTATAAATGGAGAAGAAGACAGCAAGAACAAAGCACACAACATCACCCCAAATCGATGCAATGTCAAAAATCTAACCAAACGCAATGTCAATTTAAATTTACAAATGTAACGTCAACTTCTCAAATCAGCCTTTTAGTTTCAAATCTTTTATTGTCAATACCATTCTTAATTTCCAGTTTATTTTAATTTTAAAGCATCCAGTTTATTTTAATTCAAGCAATATTCAAGTTCAATTCTAGTTATAAGCAATTAACATTCAGGCAATTTCAATTTAAGTCAAGCAATTTCATTCCAAAGCAATGTCTACTTTTAATTCGAGCAAGTCTACCTTCAATTCGAGCAGTATGCGTTTTACTTTCAATGCAACTTCTATTCTTTCAAGCATGTTATTAATTTCAATTCTGATGTACAATTTCCTTTACTGTTACTTTTGATTTTATTCAATTTAATTGGTTTTAGACATTCTAGCAAGAACTCGGGAGAGACGAACCCTCATCTCTCGTTAATCGCCTTATCTCAATTTTTATAGTGACTAACCTGGCACTAAGGCCTTCCAACCTTAGTTTCGGCCAAGAGATGCTGAGAGTCATATTCTAAACAATCTTCTTGGACTTTTATCATCAAGTCCTGGCACCACGGCACATTTATGCAATTTGTGTAAAAAAAATTTAAAGTGGACACCTATATTTTAGAAACTGACCGTTAGATGATTGTAACTTTTGGTATACATGACATACATTAAAAGAATATCTAATCCAATTCAGAAAAGAAACGTTGTGAATTTTCAAAACTACCCATTGATGATACTTGTAACGATTAGCAATCTTGCATTCATCTTTATATATATTATAGATCCAGACATTTGTATCAGTGTAAATGCATATTATATAGGAGTAGGTTTCCTTACAAATTAATGAGTGAAAAGGTTTGTTTTTCTCTATCAATTAGAATGCAATGGAAAAAAAATCAGAATGTGTTTATGCTAAATTTTACCGGCCAATGAAAATTGGCCACGTGGGGATGATCTAGGAATTATCAGCTAGCTTAAAAATAGGGAAGTTGGTTAAATTAGCTAATTAAGAGGAAGATTAGAGTTATCCACGTGGCTAATTTGTGATTAAATCAAAGAGGAAGATTAGAGTTATACACGTGACAAGCTGATGGAAGAGATTAAGTAGTGGGTAGTTACAAAGGAGGAGTTTTAGCCATAATAGAAGGTCATGTATGGGAAGTTAAAGCCACAAAGCCACGATCAGCCATTAGAAGGATCTTATGAAGCAGCCACGACCAGGTGATGAATGAAGCAATGAGGATCATGGATCAACCACAACTAAAAGATGGAGCAGTAACCGTCATTGATCATGGGGGGAGCAGTTTTTTCCAGCCGTGGAACTATAAAGAGGAGACGAGATGCAGCATTTGAGACCCCCAACAACTTCAACAATCAAACTTCAAGCATCAAGTCTTGCAATTTTCTTTCAATCAACTTTCTTCTAACTTTTAATTTCGTTCAGTTATTGTAATTAATTCTGTATTTACTTCTGTATCCAACATCAATTTCGTTCAAGCATCTATCATGACTTTCAAAGGATTGGTAAGCTTATCATTTGTAAGTATTTTAATTTCGTCAATGAAGTTTAAGTTCTTTTCAATTTGATCTCTCTTATATGTCTTTACTATCGTTCATTGATTGTGATTTCCTGTTTAAATCATTCGCTTTAAGGATCCATAGGAAGTAGTACCCCTGACTTTCATTCAATCGCCTGATTGTAAAAATAGTGATTTTCTAGGCCTTGAGATCCCCGATCTTAAGTTTCTGCTACCTAGTTAGGTGCTTGGGGTCGTGTTCAAACGATCTCTGGACTTTAATTAGTCCTGGCACGCCCGCGCACACATCCATCACATGACAAGAGATTTTTAGCCGAACACCATTTTGGCACGCCCGGTGGGACCATAGACTGACCATAGTTGAATGTCACAGAGAGTCACTAGGTCAATGAGTAAAGAAGCTAATCCAACCCACACCGGGGAATCGCGCACTGAGCGATCCCAAGGGGATGATGTCACTTTAGCAGATCTGATGAAGGTCATGCAAGAGATTCCAACTTATTTGGTACAAGCTGTACGAGACCTCATGGTCAACATGGAAGAACGTCAAATTGAGAAAATTGCTCAATCATTTGGGACGGGTTTTCAGAGACAGGAAGAAATTCTGTTAAAACTTGCTAATTCACAGCATAGCCTTGGTCTTGAAATTTCAGGCTTGTTAAAGTCTAACCAGTTAACTGAGAAATCCAGAGACCTTTCTCTGAACAAAGACCAGACCGTGGAAAATGAATCTGCCAGTCAGAATATCAATAGTGAAAAGAATGGCTTGAAACACTTGAGCCATACTAGTCAATCAATTAATGTGCTTGAGGATGAGCGACCATATGTTCCACCGCCACTTAGGAATGGGGAAAATGGTCAGAAGATGACTTTAGGAGCTTCTAGTTCCGACCCACTGGCTAAATCTGTTGGTAAATTACCAATGGGATCTCAAACACTCGGGGGGCAGGCCTTCAAGACTTGTTTTACACAGGGAAATATTAGTGGACTGCCATATGAAGATGATGATAGGTTCAGACCTAATTCTCAAGACTGGCATTCTCATATGCCCGGGGGGCAAAATGGGAGGCCGTCAAGTAAGACATATATATCCCCGGTCTTATCTCAAGACAGACAGACTGGAGCCCGACCTTCAGGTGATAATCCCGGCTATATTTCGGCTGATCGGAATGAATTAATGGCTTTAGTCCAGGAATGTGTAGACCAAACAACACATAGGCGACTGACTAGACCTTTGTATCGGAAACCTTACCCAGAATGGATTGATAGAAATAATGAGTTTCCTAGGGGCTATAAAGTGCCTGATTTTACCTTATTTACTGGAGAAGGCGGCCAATCTACTGTTGAGCATATAGGTCGTTTTACTATTCAATGTGGTGAAGCCTCAGTTAACGGGAATCTAAGACTGAGGCTATTTGGCAATTCTTTGACCGGAGTTGCATTTACATGGTACATTAGCCTGCCGCCTAACTCAGTTTTAAATTGGCGGCAGATGGAAGAAAAATTTCATAATCAATTCTATAGACAAGAACCCGAGGTTACAATGGCAGACCTCTCGTTACTCAGACAATTATCTGGCGAACCAGCCGAGCAATACATTAGCAGGTTTAAGAAGGTTAGGAATAGGTGTACCGTTTTCTTACCAGAGCCAGAGTTTGTGAAATTGGCTCAAAACGGTTTAGGCCTAGAGTTAAGGAAAAAGTTTGAATGTATGGAGTTTGATGACTTGTTTGAGCTATCGGCACGTGCAGCCCGATATGAAAGACTATTAAAAGAAGAAACACAGAAGTCATCCTCCACCTATGGGACATATTTTCGAGATCCCAATGTTGAGATTGATTTAGCTGAGGTAATCGGTAATAGACCTACTGTTTGTAAATCTTTGGTCAGGAAAGATGTTGAGGTCCCGGTTGACCCAACAAGAAGGAGAAATATGATGGATACAGCTAAGAAGTTTTCATTTGATATCACAAAGGCCTCAGAGATCTTTGATCACTTACTGGCCGTGAAATTCATAAGACTATTAGATGGCCATAAACCATCCTCCCGTGATGGAGAAGATTATTGTAAATGGTATGCATCTAATAGACATGGTACTATTGATTGTGTCGTATTTCGTCATATATTGCAGGGTTGTATAGACCGCGGCCTTTTGAAATTCCCAGAAAAAGAAAAAGAGGTCATGGCGGTCGACACTGATCCCTTTCCTGTTGCAGAAATTGCTGTAGCCACAACTGATCTCAAATCTTTGGGAGCACAGCCTAAGAATGGAGAAACACAGGCTAGACCTTTTATTCGGAGGCCTAGGATGGGACAGCGACCTATGTATCGTTTTGACCAACCAAATTTTCGAGGTTTCAGGACTCAACCGATTCAGAATTTTTGTAATCATTGCAGTCATCAAATTCAGAGGTTCCCGAGCCCACAGTTTGACAGACCTGAATGGCAACAGACCAGGACACTAGGGAGACAGCCAATGCACCAGCCAAGATTCATGTCAACATTCCGACCTGACTTTCAACCTCGAAACAGGTGGGAACGGAGACCAAAACCTTCATTCCGAAATACAGTTATGTCAAAACCAGAGGCTACTCAATTCCAAAGACTGCGAACAGTAAGGCCTCCAATAACCAAACCTGGGGTTTGGACTCGACTTCAGCATCCAAAATTTCCAGCACCACTGACCAAAACTCAGAAGAGACGTTTACAACGGCGAAGGGCTGAAGAAAGACGTTTCTTTGACAAAACCCAAAATTCCAACGTCACGACTGGTGACCAGACTTTAAAAATCTCAATCGCTGGTGATAAAAGATAAGTGCTGAGGGTTATGACCCAAATAGATGGTAAGAATGAAGAAACTCATGGTTTATTCTCAGTTTTAGATAGTGCAGTTGAAACAGGTACTGATACAAAAGCGGACACTCAACTGGTTTGCCCGACATCTCAGACCTCAGAATATCCGGCCTTTCAACATGCTGATGATGATATTAGTGACGAACCAATTCCAACACAAGAAGTCGTTCTAAAAGATGATAAGGCCGAACAGATAGACGAAGATCAGATTTGCAGCTTCGAGGATTTGGAGGACAATTTCTGTATTCAGTTTGGTTCATTACCTCCTGTAATGGATTGTAACGTCACCATTATATTACCTGCTGTTTTCCAAGCCAAACCAAAAGAAGAAGTTGAAGAGATCGCCGTTGGGACCAAATCAGTCGATGGGGTTTCATGCTTGATTGAAGAAGTAGAGAAAATGATGGAGACTGGAAATATCGAGAAGGTGGAGAATATAATTTTTGAGAAACCTCCAGAGGCCATGAACCAACATCTTCGGCCTTTATACGTTAATGTACACATGGATGGGAATCCAGTCTCAAGGGTTCTAATTGACAATGGAGCCGCAGTGAATATTTTGCCGAGTTCTACTTTAAAAAAACTTGGCAAAACTGAGAAAGACTTGATTCCAACAGACGAGACCGTTACCAATTTTTCAGGCGGTGTAACAAAGACCAAAGGCGTCCTCCCCGTGTCCTTGATGGTAGGTACTAATGAATGTATGGCTGCTTTCTTTGTAGTTGATACATCCTCTTCCTACAATGCGTTATTGGGTCGCGATTGGATCCATTCCAATTGGTGCATTCCTTCTTCACTCCACCAATGTATGATTTTATGGAATGGTAACAAGGTAGAAGTAATTTGGGCCGATCAAAAGCCATTTGTTGCAGGCTCAAATGCTGTTGAAGCATATTTGTACGGAGAAGAGGTTGGGCCTATCAAGTTCGTAGGCCGTGACAGAAATGGAAAGCCTAAGGGATTAACTACAGTGAACAAGTCATTTTCCAAACTAGCCATCGAGAAATCTCCAGGCCTGGTAACATTCTGCCTTCCAGGCCGGAGTTAACCTACATCGTGAAAGAAGTTTAATGGATAAATTCTCGAAAGAAGGGAATATGGGGGAGATTATGGCGGAACTCTCCCAGAAGTTGACTGACTACGCCAAATTTGAAGGACATTATCATGTTGCAGAAGTTGAATGTATTCTAGAAGAAGAGGTGGAGGTCGGGGATCATGACAGTTTTGGGATTGAGGACCTCCAACCTGCACCAGCAAATATGGAAGACCTCAAAGCAGATGTTCAAGATCCATTGCTAGAGGTCAATCTGGGAGATGAAAATGATAAAAGACCTACATTCATCAGTGATTTGCTAAATGAAGATTTCAAGAAGGAGTTGATCTTGCTTTTGAAGGAATACCGTGATTGTTTCGCATGGAGCTACCATGAGATGCCGGGTTTAGACCGAAAAGTTGTGGAGCACCGATTACCGACAAAGTCAGGATTCGAACCACACAAACAACCTCCAAAGCGCATGACTCAAGAGGTGACAGACAAAATCAAGGAGGAGATCAAAAGGCTTCTGAAGGCCGGGTTTATCAAACCTATAAGGTATGTGGAATGGATTTCAAATATTGTACATGTGCTTAAAAAGAACGGTAAATTGCGTGTGTGTGTAGACTTTAGGAACCTAAACTTAGCAACACCCAAAGATGAATATCCCATGCCTGTTGCGGATGTGCTTGTAGACCGGGTCGCTAACCATAAAATACTTTCTTTTATGAATGGTCATTCGGGATACAATCAGATCTTTATAAACGAGGAGGATGTTCATAAGACCGCATTTAGGTGTCCGGGGGCAATTGGTATGTTTGCTTGGATAATGATGTCTTTTGGATTACGAAATGCTGGTGCAACATACCAACAGGCAATGAACGTGATTTTTCACGACCTAATTGGAAAAATAATAAAGGTTTACATTGATGATATCGTTGTCAAGTCAAAAGAGGTCGAAAATCATTTGGTGGATTTACGAAAAGCCTTTGAAAGAATGCGGAAGTACAAATTAAAAATGAATCCCGCCAAATGTGCTTTTGGTGTGAAGGCCGGGAATTTCCTGGGCTTTCTTGTACACCAAAGAGGCATCGAAATAGATAAGAACAAATCTCGGGCAATTCAAGAGGCTAAACCTCCATCCAATAAGACCGAGTTACAAAGATTTTTAGGGCAGATTAACTTCTTACGTAGATTTATCTCTAATCTTTCAGGTAAGATCTCCATTTTTACGCCGTTACTCAAATTACGGGCTTTGGAAGATTTTAGATGGGAATCAGAGCATTAAAAGGCTTTTGACTTGATAAAGGAATATCTTACTAGACCACCAGTCTTAATACCGCCAGTTTTAGGCAGGAATTTGAGACTTTATATTTCTGCATCAGAAAGATCTTTAGGATCTATGTTAGCACAAATAATGAACACGGCCAAGAGCAGGCCGTGTATTATCATAGTAAGACTTTAACTGATGTTGAGCAAAGATACACTTCAATTGAAAAAATTTGTTATTCTTTGTTTTATACTGTTGTTAAATTGCCTAATTATTTTATGAATAATGTTGTGAATGTTATTTCTAAATCTGATATTGTGAAATATATGCTCTCACAACCCATATCTAGAAGTAGAGTTGGTAGATGGGCGTTGGCCATGTCTGGCTATGCCATCCGTTATGTACCACAGAAGGCAGTAAAAGGCCAAGTCCTAGCAGATTTCTTGGCCGATCACCCAATGCCTATTGAGGTTGATGTACAGGTAGATTTGGGAATGGTTCAAGTGGTACCATGGCAGCTAGAGTTTGACGGATCTCGCACAGATGAAAAGGCAGGGGCTGGCATTATGATTACTGCCCCTAATAATGTTAAATATGAGTTTGCCTTTCAATTAGATTTCACCTGTAGTAATAATCAATCAGAATATGAGGCCTTGATCATTGGCCTTGAGATATTGTTAGAAATGGGAGCTAAATATGTGGATATCATGGGAGATTCGCAATTAGTTTTAAACCAAATTAATGGCACATATAAGTGCCATAGTTGGAATTTATTACCATACCATTCATTAGCTACTCAATTGTTGAGAAATTTTCAGGATGTGACTTTAACTCATAATCCAAGATTATTGAATAGAGAGGCAAATGACTTAGCTCAGCTTGCCTCAGGTATCAATATTGAAGAAGGTGAGGCTTCTAAAACAATTTTGGTTGAAAAGAGGGCCTTACCTTCAATAAAAACAAGAGGCACAAATGTGGAAGTGCTTAGTAATGATATAATCCAGTCTGATTGGAGGTTCCCAATTATCAAGCGTTTAATAACTCCTAATAGGCCACGTGATAAGAAAACTAGGTATATGGCCAATCAATTTGTGATGTATTCTGGAGAGTTATTTAAAAAGACTGATGATTGTTTATTATTAAAATGTATTAGCCAGCAAGAATCTATGCTAGTAATGGCCGAGGTACACGAAGGAATTTGTGGGGCACATCAGGCCGGGATAAAAATGCGTTGGTTATTATGGAGACATGAATATTATTGGCCCACGGTCTTAAAAGACTGTATCAATTATGCTAAAGGCTGTATAGCTTGCCAAAAGCATGGCCAAATCCAGCATATATCTGCCACTGATTTGAATTATATTATAAAGTCTTGGCCCTTTAGAGGCTGGGCAATAGACGTGATTGGGAAAGTTTATCCACCATCTTCAGGATCACATGGGTTTATTATAGTGGCAATCGACTATTTTACTAAATGGACGGAAGCTAAGCCTGTGAAAGTTGTTGATCAAGAGGTCGTAATTAGGTTTATTAAAGAGCATATTGTACATAGCTTCGGCCTACCTGAAACGATCAACACCGATAATGCCAAGTCATTTGTTGGAGATCAAGTGAAGGCATTTGCAAGAGAATACGGGATCAAACTTACTAATTTCACTCCTTACTACGCTCAAGCAAATGGCCAAGTAGAGGCCGTAAATAAAACCTTGAAAAGCTTTTTGAGCAAAATGTTGAGTGAAAAACCTAGGACTTGGCATTTACAGTTATCCGAGGTCTTATGGGCTTACAGAACTTCATTCAAGGAGTGTATTGGAACAATTCCTTATGCCCTGACCTTTGGACATGATGCGGTGCTACCTTTAGAGGTCACCGTTCCATCTCTAAGAGTGGCTTTACAAAATGATTTATTACCTCACGAATATAACGAGGCCATGTTATTAGAGTTGGAAAATTTATCTGAAGAAAGATTAAGAGCCTTAAACAACATTGAGGTTCAAAAGAAAAAAATGGCAAATGCCTATAACAAAAGAGTAAGATACAAGGCCTTTGCAGTTGGAGATTTTGTTTGGAAGGTTATTTTGCCAATTGGGACCAAAGACCCAAGACTGGGAAAATGGTCTCCAAATTGGGAAGGCCCTTTTGAAGTCTTAGATGTAATCCCAGGAGGGGCATATTCGTTGAAGGAATTAGCCACAGGAAAAACAATTAAATCTATCAATGGCAAATTCCTAAAAAGGTATTATCCCACTATGTGGGAGGCCATTCAAAGGGATGGCCAAAACAACTAATTCATGCTTATTTTTGCAGGGCCGTCAAGTTCAAATACAAAGAAAGAAAAGAGCAAGATCTTTATATTACTACAAAAAAAAACTTTAAAGTTTCCTACTTTAACGACTTCTATAAAACCCAATCCATCAAAACACTCATTTCCACAACATCCAAAGTTCTGAAATGTTCAAATAAACCAAAACAAAACCAAAGTGTCAAGAACAAGACACAAACGCCCAAACTTAAAATTGTTCACATCCTACCATTCATTCACCAACCATAAAACCCATCTATCATGAAAATATCCAAAAACAACCACTATTGAAACAAAACAGTAGCAAGAAAGGAGTAATATTCGAGGAGATAGAAATCAAACCTGACGGTCAAGAGGGAGGCAAGCATTGAAAGTCTTCAGTGAAGGGAAGCCCTGAGCATCAGACCATTCCTTCATAAGCTTAAATTCAGCAAGCTTCAGGTCTTCATATTTTTTACCCCAAATCTGAGCTTCAAGGCTGGTAGAACTATATTCACGCCGCTTGGAAGAGACCTCACCCCACAGCTCATTGAACCGTTTGTCTGCAGCCTCCATGGCAATGACCTGAGAATCCCGAAGTTGTCTTCTTGCCTCCACTTGGGCTTGAAGATCTTGAATTTGTTTCTGAAGGTCAGCAATCTCAGTGTCCACATCCCTAATCCCTGTTTGAGCCGCCACCTTTTGATTACGAAGGCTGAGCATGACATCTTTGTTCGCCTCAATAAAGGTTTTGGTTTGTTGGCGTTGCTCAAGAAGACCCTCCCATTTCCTCCTATCAGCTAACTTCAATCTGAAATCATTTACAAGATCCATAACCCGAGACATGCGGAGATAAATCTCGTTCATAAAAGGTTCATACTCAGGACACGGCGTAGATAATTATAACATTGAACAAGTTCATTGGCCATGTCTGGATCAAGGTCGGGAAGGTTTGTATTATGCAGTTATAAGAATCTAGCCTTCTTTTCTTCAATCTCTGCTTTCGGCAAACCAGGGTCAACATCAGGAGGAAGGTCGGGTTTTGGAGGAACAGCATGTGCCTTCGGAATGGGATCATCTAGGGTATCAAACCATGACTCAAGGTCTTCAGGGATGAGAGACTTGGGATCAGCCATTTCTATCTCAGTGGGAAGAGACAAGAACGGACTTTCTTCAATCAATGCTTGGAGCTTGAAGGCCGGAGTTTCTGAATGATCACTGAGAGTGTGGGACGAAGAATTTATGGGGGATTTCGATCGGAGCTTTTTAGCGACCGGGGAATTCTCGGCCTCTTTTTCACTTTGTTCGAAGTAAAGACCACCTTCACCACTGCTGGAAGTGTCTGAAAGATCAATCGTCCCAACAGAAGGCCGAGGAGTGGTAGACCTACTTCCAACAAGACGCTGAGATCATCGAGTAGGGACCAAAGGACTACGAGTTGAGGACGGGTTTTCTTCAACTTGTTTCCACAGACTGTGAGTTTGCTTGCTGGGAACTTTCTTTTTTGAAATGCTTTTTGTCTTTGGTGCTGTTGGAGGAGGAAGTGCTATTGGTTTAAACTAAAAATGAAGCTCAGAAATGTTTGGCTTTACATCAACAGGGCCACCTATAACATCAAATTGCAAAGAGTCATAACTTATGAAAAAAGAAAATGCACGGCTATGGAAATGAATTGGGAACTAACTTACTGTCTAATTTCTTCCGGGCAGTAGGTTTCTCCGTCTTTCGGCCTTTTCTTTTACGGATTATTGGAGAAGGAGGTGAGACAGCAGAAAGTACGTCTGATAAAGACAAAAACCCAATTTTGTTTTTAAAGGCTGAAGCCCACCAGGTCTTAAATTCTGATGAGGAAGAAGGTCCTTCAGGCAGAGGAATCATCTCAAATTTTTCTACGTTTTCTCAAGCATAACAGAAATAGTTCTGACAGATTTTTCATTAGAAAAGATAACTCTCGTGGTGGCTGGAGAATTCTAAGAAAAGAAACAAACTGGGGCAGGGAGATTCAAATGGAAACCAAGCTGACGGCTCACAAGATTTGGGCAATAGATTTCAACCCCAACTTTTGGCATTCTTTTCTCAAAGAAGCCAGCATAGTGGAGGTCACGAACCAGAAGGTACGAACACCAAATTTGATTTTGTGTGATTAGGTGTTTGTCAGAAAAAAGGGATTTTTGCAAGAACCAAGATGGCCCAAATTCACGAGGGCCAAAAGGATAAAAAAGCTGATCATCCCTTTGGAGGGAAAGGCTCCAAAAGAACTCAAGATACTCAGTGAAAGACCGAGCAGGAGGCACATAAGCAATCCACTTATGGCCATAGGATAGAAGGTCACTACCATAGGTAGAAGGAAGAAACAGTTCAAGAAAGTACTCATAAAACCACAATTGAAGAAGCCAATGGGGACCACCAGAAGGTGCCAAAGATTTGTTTACCATTTCATAAAGACCTCTGTATAAATGGCCTAAAACATAAGGGGCTAGGGCCAATTTCCGGCCTGCAGCCAAGGCCATGGCAACCCTATGGTACTCTTGGGTCATTTGGCCAGATTGACAACAGAGGACAAATTTACAGAGCCATTGAAGAAGAAAAGCACAGTGTTCTTGAAACGAGGCCTTGTTGGGAGGGGACCGATTTTCTAGTTCAATGTATTGAGGTCAGGCTACAGTAGCAGGGGCAAAGTTGAAAGAAATATCAGGATCAAGATTGGGGATGTAAGCCGCAGATGGGATTTCCCCAATCGCAGGTAATCCGGTTAAAGCACAAACATCCATTATGGTTGGAGACATATGGCCACAGGGGAAAGAAAAAACATTATTGGAATAACTCCAAAAACAAGCACCAGCAGAAAGAAGCCATGGGTCCCTTGGGAAATCATGCCTACATAACTGAATATGGTCAAAGATTCCTAAGTTTTTCCATTGTTTCCCAAACTGAGGTTGAAGTTTATCCAACCATTGGATCCATTCTTCCTTTGGTTTTGGCCAAGCCCTAGGGGTTTTGTCTTTTGTCCACTCGGTCCATTTCAGTACATCACAGTTCACAAGCAACAGTTCATCAGGATAAAAAGGAAAATGAGATTGAATAGATTCAGGCATAGAAGAACACTCAGTAAAAATAGGGCCTATTTGGTTATCATTCAATACCTTTTGGGAGTGAGGAAGCTCGAGGAACACGTTAGCGATGGGTCTGTAGGAGTGGCACTAACCAGAGACTTCTTTTTCGCCATTGACGCCGGAGAATACCGAGATGAAGAAGGAAATCGAAGGAACTATGGTGACAGTAGAGTTTTCGTTGGAAGATCTTGTTACCAGAGAAATCTTGAAACGTGAAGATGGAGGTCAATGGAGAAAAGGGAGTTGTTTGAACTTTCGAATCTCAGAGACAAGAAAAGAAATGAAGACTTTGTTGTGATCATCAAACAAAGCCAACAGGTGATGTGATGGTCTGAACGCTTGGGGAAACACGAAAGGTTTGGAGTGTTAATGCTAGTAATGATAAAAGCTGCTGATGGGATGTGAAGGTTGATAAAACGGCTGAAAGATTCGTGGGTCAGGTACTTATATTATAAACTTTTATTTAAGATAAAGCCGTTTTAGGAGGAAATTAATTAAGGTGATAGATGAAGGCCAACTTAGATGGAGTTTTGGCCGAATATTAAGGAGTTTTTAAATTTTAAAAGAGTCCTTTAGACACTTAGCGGCTATAAAATTGGGTAAAGCCGTGATTGTCCAAGTCTGGGTAAATTTTGAGGTTTAAATCTCTTGGATTTCGATTTGAACTCAAAAGGGGGGCAAAGTGTTTATGCTAAATTTTACCGGCCAATGAAAATTGGCCACCTGGGGATGATCTAGGAATTATCAGCTAGCTTAAAAATAGGGAAGTTGGTTAAACTAGCTAATTAAGAGGAAGATTAGAGTTATCCACGTGGCTAATTTGTGATTAAATCAAAGAGGAAGATTAGAGTTATACACGTGGCAAGCTGATGGAAGAGATTAAGTAGTGGGTAGTTACAAAGGAGGAGTTTTAGCCATAATAGAAGGTCATGTATGGGAAGTTAAAGCCACAAAGCCACGATCAGCCATTAGAAGGATATTATGAAGCAGCCACGACCAGGTGATGAATGAAGCAATGAGCATCATGGATCAACCACAACTAAAAGATGGAGCAGTAACCGTCATTAATCATGGGGGGAGCAGTTTTTTCCAGCCATGGAACTATAAAGAGGAGACGAGATGCAGCATTTGAGACCCCCAACAACTTCAACAATCAAACTTCAAGCATCAAGTCTTGCAATTTTCTTTCAATCAACTTTGTTCTAGCTTTTAATTTCGTTCAGTTATTGTAATTAATTCTGTATTTACTTCTGCATCCAACATCAATTTCGTTCAAGCATCTATCATGACTTTCAAAGGATTGGTAAGCTTATCATTTGTAAGTATTTTAATTTCGTCAATGAAGTTTAAATTCTCTTCAATTTGATCTCTCTTATATGTCTTTACTATCGTTCATTGATTGTGATTTCCTGTTTAAATCATTCTCTTTAAGGATCCATAGGAAGTAGTACCCCTGACTTTCATTCAATCGCATGATCGTAAAAATAGTGATCTTCTAGGCCTTGAGATCTCCGATCTTAAGTTTCTGCTGCCTAGTTAGGTGCTTGGGGTCATGTTCAAATGATCTCTAGGCTTTAATTAGTCCTGGCACGCCCGCGCACACACCCATCATGTGACAAGAGATTTTTAACCGAACAGAATGTAATGGAGAAGAACGAGTTAGAAGTGAATCAAAGACATTTAAAAAGTCCCACGAGAAGACTTTTGCACAATCCTTTAATACCATGAGCAACAGACGTGCTATAAAATTACATGCATTTTAGGCATGAGCTAGACTATGAGTACACCACATCCTCTTTAGCAGTCAGCACTTATCTGCTGATCAGGAAACATTACATTTTGAAATACGAATGCGAGGTGGGAAACTTAATTGGTCACAGGCATGCAGTATTCATGTATATATGCTCATACTGATTTAGTCTTCACAAACTCAATTTCTTAACAATTATCTCACGGGTCGGGTTTTCAATCTAAAAGAATAATTTAATAGATGAAAATATCGCACTTGTTTTATAAGTTCAAGACCTCTTCAATAGTTATCTTTGTAATTGGCTTTTCACGACTCAAATAAATTTTTCTAGCTCCCAATTTCCATTTTCTAAAGTTTTGGACCTCACTATATATTTTCAAAATCAAGCTAAAATTTGGTTATCCGTTAAAGTCTTATGTATCACACTCATAGTAGTTTTCAATTCACAAATTTGCATATGATTTTTGCCGTACAACTCAAATGTTTCAATTGGTGGGTTAGGTTTTAGTGACATTAGGTTCCTACTATGGTTTGACACATAATTTGCAAGCTCAACTTGGGATAGATATTTTGAGAAACCAACTCTAAGATTAGACGTTTTGCTTGCACAAATCATGCATACCAAAATTGTCCTAAATTCTCTTCGATTTCTCTCTCATTCGTGGGTCTTTTTCAAAGACTTTTGTTTCTAAATTTCCCTAAATTCAAGCTCTACAATATACTCAAAATCCATAGTTTTTAGACCAATCTAGAATTTATTATGAATTTTCAAACTTTCAGGCTACCTAGAATTCAAATATTCATAAATATTAATTTACTAAGCGAAAAATTACGAAATTTTGAAAAAATGCTCCCAATATGATATAGTTTATGAGAAAAATAATATTCTCAAGGTTCAATTGTATCATTTCATGCATAAATTGCCATCCCAAGAATTCAACTTCCATTGATGAGCTTGAAGCTCTCTGCAACTTTCACATTCCAGGGCCTATTACTTACATTCCTTCCATACATATTCTACCAAATACTACCATAAAAATGAGAGAGAGGAATGAAACTCACTTCGGGTGTGAGAATTTCAAGCTTTGAAGAAGAAGTTTCTCTTCTCTCTCTTTCCCAAGTCCTCCTTTCTTCTTCCTCATGCAACTCCCTTCTTCTTCCTTCTTCGATCATTCTCTGTTTCTTCCTTTCTCTCTTTCTTTCTCTCTTCTGGTCAACGCACACACACACTCTCTCTCTCTCTCTTTCTATTGATTCTTTCTCTCTCTAATTTCTCCTTCAATCAGAGGGAATGCAGATGAAAAAAAAAAAATCAAGCCTGAAGACACGTACACTCGCAAATGTCTTCTCTCTACTTCGCATGCTTCTATCATCACATGGATGCTATTCCAGGGTAAGTATGGTGAATCTTGTTTATAATTGGTGCTATTTCCCTATAATTCATAAAATATTTCCTGCAAATTTTTTTTTATATAGGGTTTTGCAAAACCTATCCATGGATTACTAGCCAAGGAATGTTTCGAAGAAAAGGAAGCTAATGGTTGTTGTTTGAGGTTTGGGTTGAGTAAAAGCTGCAGTGAAGAAGACAATAATAAAATAAAGAGGTTGAATTATTAAGGATTCACCCTACCCACACTAAGGATAATGATTTTATCTCATATATAACTCAATCAGAACCATTGTGAGAATGATATATCTCAATAGAAGTAAGGTTTTAACAATAAGAACCTTAATATTACACAAAAAGGGTTGAATGGTGTAAAGAGCCACTTGAACATTTTAACAAACACTCGGAGTGTAAGACCCAAACACTACTTGTGCCAATCTTTGCTTGTGGACAAATAATTAAGAGTTCATGCGAACATATAAAGAAACAATATTTGATGTATTTTATACCGTTCAACCAACATTCAAAGCATAAAAGAGATGAGAGACAAAATCTTAGTTATAGGATGGGGATCTACCTTTGAACCCAATTAACCTTGAGTGTTTAGCTAACCATAAACGAAGAAAAATTCCCAAAACTTAATGTATTAAAATAAATGGAAGTCGAAGAAGTAAAAGAAAAACCCTAACTAAGCTAACTCCTTAATTGAGAGAGAGAGAAAGAGAGAGAAGAGGCGCCAATGAGCCAAAGAAAATGAAAACCATGACCCTAATCTGATGGAAAATGAGATTTTATAGGTTTCTTAGTGATCGAAAAGACCAAAATGCCTCTTATAAAAGATCAAAATCTGAAATGTATATATACATTTCTCGGGCCTAATTATTGATACCTACTAGCAATTGAAAAGTTTATTGCCGGCTAAAAGAATAGCTGAATTTGTGCCAATACGTACATTTGTCTTGTCGTACTAGTATTTTCCTTTGAGTGTAAATGTAGAGCTCATTGCAACTGGATGGAATTAGCTGGGAGAAAGTCCAGTTAATTCTAGCTCCATTCAGTTGATAAGAGCTCCGTCGAGTTGATCTAGCTCCGGTGTGAAGCCTGCCATCCGACACCCAAATCAGTTCTAGTGGAGTTAGTCCAAATAGAGAGAGAGAGAGAGATCGCTCCCCCTTCGTCAGAAATTCCTTACCCTCCCCTCATCAGATCTCCCCCTTACATAGGAGATCTCCGGCTTTGGTTACTTTGGTAACTAAGCTTTTTGGCATCCGTCCCCTGCTGGGCCCATCCCCGTCTCATTAACTGATGCCTGCTGGAATGATGCCCGCCGGACTGTCAAGGCCTATGCCATCATTAGATGATGGCTGCAGATCGCGCCCTTTGGCTTTCCAGGTTTATTCTAGCATATTTGCATTTGGATGATCCCTGTCGTCAGCCAAGTGGTTGTTCACCCGGTGCTGTTGAGCTGATTCCCCGCCAACCAGTTCTCCTCATGGCCATTTTTTACCTCTGGCCATTAATGCCCATTAATAGGCGTTCGCCTCCTCTCTGCCACCGAGAGGATGTGCGCCTCCCACTCAATCATCACATGAGCAGCCTTTCCTACACATGGTGGGGCCCACTTTCTGACTGGATAAGAGCGTCACGTTGCTCTTGGAATGAAAGGGATGAGGGAGTGGCATGTGTCCTGTTGTGGCTGCTCCCCGATCATAACCGAATGGGAGTGGGGAGTTTGGTTCCCATAGTAAATTTGCAAGATAGCAATTCAAGAAGCTTATTTTCAAAGCTCAAATGGATCAAAAGCAGTCAAAGTTCTACGAGCAAGAAAAGATCACATGGCCATTATGCACATCACTCGCTTGTTATGTATGTGCATGCTATTTAATTTTAAAGCATACGATCGTTTACCACATTCTAGAAAATGAGGATTGTTTTGCTTCTCTTTTTATCCATATACATATTTGTTTCTTAACATGTCATAATTAACCGAATGAGATTTAATAAAACAAGACATGCATTCCAAGAAAAAATTCCACATTCCAAAAATTATAGCTATCCACATGGCGATCCCATGAAAGTAGGGCTCTCGTCCGTTATCTCACGCTCCCAATAAAGCAAAGGATAGGGATCCCGATCGTGTCTTCCCGGAGATATCGTTTTGTAGCCCACATTTGTTAAGATAAAAGAGTTGTTTGCTAGGCCAGGCTTGAATGAGAGAGAACGGATGGCTAGCGATTTATCATATGTGAGTAGCAGCGAACATGACGGCAAGGCAAATAGGCGAACATTCTTCTTGCTTGGTCTTTTATAGGTCCATTACGTCTTTAGAGTAGTACTGTTGAGTGAGTTCGCTTGATTTTTTGCTAATTGGCTGACATTGTTATTGCTGTATACAGGTATAAAAGTTTTCAATTCACAAATTTGCATTCTTGAATATATGTAAGAACTGAAGTTCATTCTCTCTCCCTTTCTCTCTCTTATCCTCCTATTCTTGGCCGAAATCTTGCTGAAAACTAACGCGCCAACGAGGTGAGTGGATCAAAAATAATTGTCTAGACCCACCATTAAACGTAGCAGGGGTTGAGGGGTTTGCTGATTACGGTCATGTGTATATATGCATATGAGGATTTTTTTTTGGTAATGATAAGATCGATTCACCGGTGCGGGATTTGCCAATTCCTTACCTTTTAGATGGGATTTGTATTTCCCATGGATCGTGGGAGTTGGGATTATCCGAGATATGATGAATCCTGTGATTTTAGCGAAACGAACACCCCGAAATCATCAACTCCCGAGAACTCTAACAGAACGAATACACCCTAAAAGGAATTCAGATTGAGGGAATTAAGAGTTTTGAGTGAGGGTTTTAGAGTGAGTTTTGGCGGGAAAGTGAAAGGAGTTTGTTTAGGTTTGGGTTTGAGTTTGACGTTGAGGTGGGTGAAGGGAGATGAAGATGGAGGTGGGATTGGAATGAGGGCCATTGTGAGGTGGAGGGGGAGTGTGTCATTTGAGGAAGATGAAAGCTGAGTGAAGTTGAATCACGGCAAATGAGTTTACAGGAGAGAAAAAAATCAAATGATTCGTCAACTCAGCGTTTGCATTGTGTTGTTTGAGATTGTAAAAGTCCGTTAGCTTTTACCTTTTCATTGTATTTTCCATTATAATAACTAAACAAAACTGAATTTGGTTCATTTCGAATTCTCATTACAATATGCTTGGCATTTCGTTGTATTATGCGGCAAAAATATTTCAAAGAGTAAACTGCCAAAGAAATCATACAAGCCATTTTAGTGCCTGTTTGTGCGAGGGCGAGTGCAAAAACATATCAACGTGAATGGAGAACTTCTAACAAGATTAAATGATTAAATACAATGAAACGAGTTGGGTTGCCAAGGACACTGACAGAATAAAATTATATACTTGGGTCATATTTTGATGTTCAGTGGCAGGTCTGTGAAGCTTCATTTGCATTCAAACTTACTACACAGTGGCTTTAAATAACAGTCAATCTCGTAACTAAGGGACTTAAAAGGCCTCAACATTGCTATAGTAGTTGTGCCAGACAACAGCCAATCCAAGAAAGTAATGTTGCTTTGAAGCAAAATATCAAAATAACTTTATAGTATTTCACAAGGGAACATTAGATAAAACACTAATTAAAAAAACAAAAGAGAGAAACCTTAAAAACTTCAGAATCACAAGGACAGGCACAAATCCCTTCAAAACTCTCTACAAAGTGTGACCCTCCTCTGCAGCAGCTTCAAAGGTCTCCCCAGCCACAAGCTCAGGAACATCATCATCATCGTCCTCTTGTGCCGTCGTTGCACCAGTACCTGCACCAGGTGACTGCTTCTGGAACTGCTCCGCTAGTTTTCTCAAGTTGTCCAAGTTATCCGGCCCTGAAAAAAATTAAAAGAAAACAGTACCAAAAATTAGGATGGGGTGCGTATAAATTGTTATTACACAACCTTCAGAATAGGCATGAGCAATAAAAAAAGGATAAAAGGTACATACCCAATTGGTTGATGATTCCAGGGAGAATATCCTGCAGTTCTGGAAAACAAAAAATTCAAGTATTACATCTTTTGTGAATTCAATGTAATCCAAAACTAATGAATGAAACAATAAAATGGTTCAAAGACAACTATAATATTATGTCCCCACTCAGCCAGCAACAGGTGGAATGCCTGAACAGCTAGAGCAAAATCCCAAAGAAGGTAGCAGTAAATGGCATCTAGCTATGCATTCACAATTTGTTTCTTTTTCTTATAAAATGTTTTGCGTTATACCAACACTCAAAACTACAAAACAAATATCTAGTTTAATGCCTACAAAATGAGGTCCAGTGACAATAACCAGGGCAAAAAGACAGGAGAAAGCAATAATTCTTGGTTATATACACATTATGTGGGTAATGGGCAATTATATCAGAATAAACAGATACTTGTATAGAAGAGATGCAGGAGAAGAAAGTGTACTCTTTGTTTGAGGAGAACCACTAACAACCCAAGTGTTGGCAGCAATTGAGGCTTGAACTGAAATACAAAGAAAAGGAATTCATTCGTATATCAAAGTAGAGGAGATGTAGAATAAAATTCAGGGTTCAACATAAAGTTAATTCTACCTTTGGGGTTTAAAAACTGGATAACCACATCATCCTTGAATATGTTGACTTCCTCAATTGCGGGTATGGCATTCACACCAATTCTCTTCAGGGTGCTCTGAAGCCTTTTGTCATCTGTGGTGGTAGTCTTGTGCACGGCCTTCTTCTTTCTGTGAGTAAAGCAAATGTTTGTTCCATAAATCACAACCAAGTACTAGGAAGGAAGCTCGAAGTCAGAAAACAACAATAATAAAAATAAGAGATACTGCACATGAAAATTAACTCCTCTACAGCAATAAATATGGGTAATATACCCTTATGCTTCCACAAACATTGACCCTAATTCCAAAGCCATAACAATTCACAGTGGGTGCAACAACATCACCTTGTCCAATTGAGCAATTCAACTCCTACCGACATAATTACATTCAATGTATTTCAAGGGCACAAAAGTTTGGGGTCCTCTACGCTGTATACATGGCACACACCACATCGTGCTTCAGACCCAACTAATGGGGCATTTTTTAATAAGATAAGCCAAATCACCTGACCATTCAGATCATAATAACATGCAATTGAAGGTTATATTTTATGATCAAAACTAAAAAGAACACTTTCAACAACGAGAACCAAGACATCAACTGAAGGTTCTGGCGATCCTATCCCATATGAATTATTGCACAATATTGGTAACCAAACATTGATTGCGTCCAAGAACAAAACTGTGAAAGCTATTTCGCAAACCAATTTGTTCTTGAGAGTTTTGAATATATCTTTCATTTGTAATGCCATGCATGCATAACCATTTATAGTGTCCAGCAAGACAACAAATGCATACATCGTTGATTTACCATCTTTCAAGATATTTCTCATAATTATCTCTGCAATTTTAAAGCTAACTAGTCTACATGTTGATTTTGTAAGGTTATTTGAAATTCTCCATGTATGTGAGAAAGTGGGAAATTGGAACAGAGTTACAGACCTTCTAACGCTACCCTTTCCACCGGTGCGGACTGCACCAGCCATCTTCATAAGCCTCTCCCTATTCATCTGCATTAATAAGGAATAGATAAAGAAGCAAGAATAATTTCTAATGTATCAGGTGATCTAGGTCTGAAAGAATATACATACAATTAGAAACATAGACGTTAAAGAAGTTTAGGAAAAAAATAGTAATAAAACTACAGCCAGACCAAATACAGTAAGGAGAATAACCGATGAAATTTAGAATGCATTGCTACAAGCGATTGAGGCAATTGCAAGAAACATGTGCAGCAGATATCAAAAATCAATTTCTTCAATAGGATTAACAAAAATCAAGAGTATATTCACTTTTTTCCAACAGAACACTACAAGCATGTTCTATTCAGTTTATCAAGCAGCAGTATCAAAAAATATAAGCTTCCGACTTTTGCGGATGAGTTATGCTGCTGCTTCTTTTAAAGTCCTTAGAAATAAACCTAGCAAATCAAACCAAAAATCACCTAGCTAAAAATAAAAACACGCAACTGTACAAAGAAAGCATCATAAACAAAAGGACAATGACCAGTACCACTACATGCTCTATGATCTCTACATCAACTACGAGCCATACTATCTCCAATAAACTATGGGTACTACTAGTTGCCAATCAACATTTGGACAAAAAATATGAGAGAGAGAGAGAGAAATAAGATTTATAAAGAAACTTTTCTCCACTATAAATTTGTTTTATGTGAAACAGAAGTGAATTCTCGATCAACTTCTGGGTAACTTCAAGCCTTAGAATGATCTAAAAAATGCATGCCTCTTTCACTAACCGTTTTATTCGTATCCCAAAAATGTCTGCCATATCTATGAAATGCTACAAAAGATACAAAGTCACACTATAATGTGTACATTTATTAATATATAAACAAGTTATATTCTCTTTTTGGTACAAAATACGAACACATATAACAAGCTATATTTATTATACATACTCATGACTAAAAACAGCCGATTTGCACTTCGATTACAATGTATTTTCCAAATCCGCTTATTACTGAAGAGGGACATCGAACCATGGTGATGGTTTTGCGAATTTATGTTGTCAACGGTTAAACTGAACAATCTCTTGAATGCTTATACAAATTATGAGGGAGAGCAAGAACTTGGTTTATTGGGTTTGGGGTGTATGTTTGAAAGCACAATGTTGGTATGCTTCATTTCCATGTTAACATCATGAAAAAAATAAAATAAAATAATTCCAGATTTTTAAAAAGATTTTGATAGAGTTGTTTTTGTTTAGAAGTACGTAAATCGATGTCTAATTTAGTGTTTAAATAGAATAAAAATGCAACTAACTTGAGTTGGACTTTGGCCAAATGTTTTCTAGCCTAGTGCCATGTACCCTTGTTTTTAGAGGTAATATTTCGAATTCAAGCACATGGTATTGCATTCATACAGTCATACCTATTTATAAACATGAGTAATTAGATTAGATTTCAATTGCTCTTAATTGACACATGTTTATAAGACTTGCATGCATTTTGAGAACTCAACCATAAAGTAGATGTGCCAAAAATGACATTAATCAAACTCATGGAGTTCAACACCATCATCTATAACTGGACAACACCATACTGTTCTGAAGCTGAATTCTGGAAGACTTTTTTATTGAGTGAAGTTCTTCACATGCCTAAAACTCATAAGAGCCATTGTTAAGTTAATTTTTGGTGGAAATGTGTGTAAACTTTAGACCATGCATTTTTTTATTTATGGTATGAAGAATTTCCTGTTACTCTAAGAATAGTGATTTTTTTGTAATATAGGCATTACTGCGAGGTCTGTTGCCTAGAACGAATTAAGCCACCAAAATGATGTTCTAATTTTTCCTTTTGCGAAAATTATGTTTATCTAACAGTTCCCTTATATGTGCAGTGTGGCTTCTGGCAAGAATGCAATTTTTGCACATTAGGGAAGGAATGTCGAAAGAAAACAAAAGGGAACAATAAAATTAAATCGGTGAATCATGATTCGACCCTAGCTATTTGAATTAAATAAAATAAAAAACATTGGAAAACCAGACTTAAACAGAGCAATAGCAGCAGAAACTATACAAAAATTATTAGTGGTAGCTAAAATGAAATTCATGAATATGCTTGAAAGACTACTCCATGCCGATGGGTTAGAAAACAAAGGCTGAATCTCGACACATTTAATTTATTCACATTGGAAATAAAATATAGGAGAAGAATGCAAAAATATAGTAGGAGTTATAGTAAAAAAAAAAAAAAATTACCCATGGAAAAAGAAACAAAAGATATATTGGAGATAAAAGGCTTACATTTTGTTTGGGAAATTAGATATGCTGACACATTATAATTTAATCACAATGAAAAAAAAAATGGTGGAATGCATTCTAAAATAATTTTTATTTTACAAAAAAGAGAAGAACGCAATTTTTTCACTTTAGGGAAGGAATGTCAAAAGAAAAGAAAAGGGGAAACCATAAAATTAAGTCAGTGAATCCATGGTTCGACCCTAGCTTTTTAAATTAGATAAAAAAAACATTGAAAAATCTGACTTAAAGAGAGCAATAGCAGCAAAAAAGCTACAAAAATTATTAGTGGTAGTTAAAATGATATTCATGAATATGCATGAAAGATTACTCCAGCCAATGGGTTAGAAAACAAAGGCGAAACATATAGGTTTGACTATCACATAGATGTTCGCATAACAATTACACAAGATTTCATACTGAACCTAACAACATTTAACAATACAGGTTGAAAAGGAATAAGAAAAACATAATTAATTAAAATATGCAGTTTAATAGATTTACAAGGCAATGGAATGAATAATTTTCCCATTTTTTCAGGTCTCTAAGCGGTAATTAAAACAAGTCTTCATCTATGCGTAGAATATGCTTCAAGGTTAAGAGACCCTCTAATTTGTGGATAAAAGGAAAAAAGTAAGTTGAAATCAGTTTTGACAATGAATCAGTATGGCTGAAAACAGTAAACATTTCAAAACAGGCCTCCTCTTTCACATCAGTGATGAGGAAATGAAAAAGGATTTTCTGAACTATTTACAACAAAGTTTTGAAGACAAATAGCATACCCATATAAAGTCACTAAAGGTAATTGTAAACATGTTCATGTTCATAGTTTACAACAAAAATCACATAATTTAACATAATGTCAAGGAAATGAAAGGGATTTTCTGCACTCTAGTACAACTAAGTAATGAAGACAAATGCAGTTCTACATGCATTTGAAATTAAACAAATATGAAGCTCTAACTATAGATGCATTCGTAAGTCCTATTCAAAATATAGAACAAAAAGCAAAAATATATACGCGATATGGGGACTTGAAAAGGGAAACAATGGAGTAAATAGTTACACAATGCCATAGTAGTCTGTACTTTAGTCATTATATGTGATTTTTGCAATTAATACACAGCCAACATATATGCTATATGTTCTTAACATGATCAGACCTAGCAACCAAAACTGATAATATGAGTATGGGGAAATGAAAAGGGACCAATATTATTACTCAAAATTTTCATCAAAGATGGACAATTTTGATTACAAATCAGAAGTTTTACTTCTGTATGTGTGATTATAAATATAAACTAAACAAAAAACGTGACGTTTGAGCAGCCTTGAAGCTATATTGTGATAGAATGAGATTTAGAAAGAGAAACAGATAGATATATACACAACCGTCACATGGAGTGAGAAATATAGGAGTCGAACCTGCTCCGGTGAAGTATGTACGGCGAATCTCCGGTCAGATCTGCTAGTTCACGGCAGTATGGTAGATGGATTGAGGATATGGTCTGTCGGCCCTAGGGTTAGGGTTCTTGAAAAGGGGATCAATATAAATGAGAGAAGGTAGGACACGTTGGGAATATGAAATTTTCCATGTCATGAAAGAAGGGCACGGTTGGCATTTCGAAATTCATTAAAAAAACATTCCCAGGAATCATATCTCAAACCCACGTCTGAGATGGATTTATCATTCTCATTGTTTTAAAATTCGGACCGTTCATCGAATCGGAAAAATTATCAGGTTAAGGGTCAACCGGTTCAACCGGTAGAACCGCGACATCATAAATATATTATTTAGTTATTTATTAGAATAAAAGCTATAAATGATTCAAAATATAAATTTTTTTAAATGTTTGTACAATCAATTCATATATTTGAAGTTATGTGCAGTCATCAAAATTGAAAATTGAAAATTACTATTGATCAATCTTTATTATATATATTTTTTAAAATGCAAGATAAGAATATTATATTATTAAATTAGGTGCTTTGGTTTCTTTTTGTTATTCGGGATTTTTTAAGACTAATTTGCCTTTTTAGCTTTCTTGGCTTTAAGAGATTTTAAAAATATTGGGACTATTTTAGTCATTTTAGCACCTTTAAAAAAATTTAAAAAATAAAATTTAAGGAAAAAAAAAAAACAAAAACGGGTGGACCGGTTTTTTAACCGGTTTGACCGGTTGAACGGTTTTTTTTTTTTTTTTAAATTGGTTTTTGTGGGTTAAACCAACCGGAGAAGGACCGGTTCCCGGTTCAACCGATTGAACCGGCCGGTCCGGTCCGGGTTTGATAACAATGATCATCCCACGAATTGGAAATCCTCATTCCAGCATTTTAAAGCCGTGCCAAACATGGGGATGGGGTCACATTCTCTTTTCCAATTCCAGATTCAGGGCAACCAAACACATTCCATGTTTCTTTTCCTTTATCTTGTCAACTATGTAGTATGTACATATTTTTATATTTCCTAATTGAACTGGCAATAAATTCATAATCTGTCCAAATTCCCACTACTGTTAACTATAGCAACTTTAACAGATTTGAAGTTGATTAAGATGAAGTTTATTAAAGTGGCGTTTGGCGCAGCTTCTTACAAATGGAAGTCATTTTTTTGAGAAATGATTCCTAAGCTTTTTAAAAAGTAATTTAGAAAAAAATAGTATTTGACAAATCCAAATTTTAAAAGTCCTTTTATATCAAAAGGTGTGGACAACGGATAGAATATGTAACACCCCAACCTAACGCCCGTACCGACCCTTTCGGATAGGTCGACACGTGTCAAGATGAAAGTACAACATGTCCTGCTCATTCATATTTCCTCACGAGATACAAGAAATGTATATATAACAAAATGAAATGTCATGTCCATATATTATGTCTCAATCGTCATTTATAATACAAATAAAAAATCAAATAATAATGCCAACAACCCTGACAAATAGGCTGTACAATAAATTGAGTCAAAACTCAGCAATTAAATAATTACATAATACATATCTCATAAATATGCAAAACCAATGCAAAAAACTTCCAAGAAGCTATCTAACAACCCTCAAGCAAAGGATTGTGCCAAGCTAAACATGTACCCCAAGCCAACCTACAATCTACTGCATGAAAAGCAGGAGCCTTGGATTGCTCAGTAGAAATAATGTAACATCTACGTATTAATAATAACATAACTATACATGGAATATTCATATAAAGTTCATATTTCAGAAGCTCAAAGGTTTTATAAATCAGTTTATAAACAATATTTAAAAGTTGTATGGACTTTTAGTGGAAAACCATAACCTCCAATAATAGTAACGAACAGGGCATATGCCTCACAAGTGGAATGAACCGTCACATGTGGACTAGAACCCAAATACCATCCTCATCCATGGCACTATACGTCACCCCGTAGGATCTATAGTATACTCATCGGTATGGAATTAGCCTGATTGGCATAAGCGTCACTTCGTTAGGTTCCTAACATATCCAATCTTAAACCGAATTATATTATAGGGTAGTTGATTCAGACTAACAAACATTTAGCTCAACTGGGCTACTACTAAACCAGGTCGGAGATCGAAGTCACTCCTGCACCCAAAATATAATCAGATAGGGCAATTGGCCCAAACCCTCAATAATATAATTCAGTCCACACACACACACACACACACACATATATATACATGCATGTCCTAAGAGATAAATAACTAATCATCATGCCATGTCCACCAAGATGAGGCCGGTCCATAGTCACACATGACTGCCACTGCCGCCAACATACTTGCGTGGTAATATCTCATATCAAGAACCAGGATCCATCGTAGGGAGGTTAGGGAGCGAACTCACGCCTACACCTCTATCACGTATGGCATCCAATATACAGTAAACCAGAAACCCATACGCAGGCGTTTCCATTATAATACAAGCATTTCTAGAGCCTTAACTCAAATAGTTAAATAAAACAAATTTTCAAAACCATAGACTTTTCCAAAGAGTTGGGAATTGCCCAAGTATAAAATAATCCACTTTCTCTGTTCATAAACCGTTTGAAAGATAGGGCATATTTGAATACCAACATTGCATATCATTTCATAAAACATATTAGTTTATAACTCAATCAACCTTATTCATAAAGTATTTAGTACAAAGGTCTCATTCCCATAGTTTATAAATAGTTCACCATTTGTAAAACATTTCCATGCGAAACCATTTATACAATTCATAAAACATGCCACACAAGTTCTACGGTTCATAAACAGGTGTATTCCATGTATCTGGTTGATAATTTAATAAGAAACAGGGTTCTCAAACATATATGAATCACATCATTAAATCAGCGTTTATAATTCACATCATTATCATAGCAGTTTGTAAAACAAGGATATCATCATTAACAGTAAAATGTTACTTATTTCTACCTCAATGCAGCTGAATTTTCCAACCTTTTGTGGCTCTACAAGCCTCTCAATGCAATGTTCAATGCACCCAGTGCAAGTGGTCCTCCAAAGGATCCAACCAAATCTGAGAAACAAACAATAATACGAGTAAGGAAGATCAAAAGAAAGCACAAGCATCCACGATTCAAAAGTAAAATCACTCGCTACCTTAAACCACTTATTCGAGACCCTAAGGACTCAAAATCCCAAAACACTCAACCAAAGACCTTAAAACTTCCAAGGTATATCCCCAAGTATGCCAAAATGCTACACATTGAATTCCATGGCCAACAGCAAAGCGAAATAGAAGGTATAGGCCAAAGAAGAAAAAGTGTACATAAGAGGGGCAAATATGGTATTTCCAAAATATCTTTCTCTCCAAAATAATTTAACCCCAAAACCATAAAATTTATAAACTAGACTTGATAAGTTTTTCGTGCATATAAAGTACGCCTAAAACGGAGACCACATGTGAAAGTTATGAGCAAAACAAGATTTAAGAGAAAAGGCATCAAAATTTACCTTGGAGTGCCCATTTCCTCTCTTACCGATAATGCCCTAACCGTCGATGGTTAAGGGAAGAGAGTCGATGGTCTCAGCTAAAATATTGAAGTTTTAGCTAAAAGGATATCGATGAAACCCGGATTCGCAGAGGTAGACAGAGACTAATACTTTTAAAATTTTGAATCCTTCATCGAAATCTAGCAAGGATTCGAACAAGTATAGAACCATGAATAATATAAAATAAGAGTATACATTTAATAAATTAAATCATACATACTTGATTTGCCTTTCGATGTAGCTTTCCTCACGAGCTTCAAAGTGTATGAAGTCTCCGTGGTTTCCATACGAACACAAGATTTCAAGAACTCTTGCACTTCACAACTAATTGGAAGACACAAGCTTGGAGAGGGGAGAGAGTGAGCTCACGGCTAGGAAAGGAATGAGGAAGCCGGCCCTAGAGTGTTCCTCTTCTAATTTGTGCCTCATTCTCTTTTGATGAATGGATTACTTTGTGCTAGCATGACCCATCACCTTATATTTCTAGAGAACCACTAGGGTTTCTATTAATATTATTTCCAATTATAATTAAACTCCTTAATTATTAACAATTAATAACAATGCTCTTGTTTAATTATTAATTAGGAAATTTCCACTCTCTTTAATTCAAGAGACTCACTTATGTTCTTTGTTTGTGTATGACCCATTGGGTTCACCCCAACCTAGCAGTGGACAGGGACATCTCAATGTCTCCCAAAATAGAAACTTTCTATTTTAAGGTTCAATTGGAACGATTTATGCCCCCATTGATAACACTTTATCAATAGGCTTTCACTGGTCATGAGTGACATCTAGCAACATATCATGACGTACCCTAGGTTTAGGTGAATAGCAGAACTATGTGAACCCTTCATGTTACTTAATCCTTCATCCCCTAATGTCACTGTTAAGATAATAGGTATGGTTATCAGTCAAACCCTATCTTAACAACTTGATATATGTTCCACAAAATATAATCTCAATAAGGTAAATGTAGTGAAACTTTTTTCACCGTCTACCTATCACTCTGGCCAGAGATTCACTTTGAGAATTATCTTTGTGAACTAATCCTGACATTCTCTCTCATCAAGTGAGAGTGATAATTCCTTATTGCACACTCATCTATCTTCATACATAACTTATTAGAGCCAATGAGTATCGATTACAACCTTATGGTTAAGTTTGTATGAGATACTATCAAACCCTAGCAACCTATGCATAAGATAACTATGATGTCTCAGGTCTAAGGATTACCAAATAAATGGATGTAACATAAGAATATTCATTTGAATAACTTTCATAGGAACATTCTTTGAGGATCATGTTCAGTGTACATATTCTCTAATATGCACCCACAGATTAACTATAGTGTCACTACACTGATAGGAAAGACTACCTATCCTCCATAGGAGTTAATTTAAATCTATGCTACTCTTGACGGTTTATAAATATCCACTTTAATAAACCTATGAGTAAGAACTCTTTAGAATAAATGTGTATGAGAAATATTAGTCTTCCTATCTCAACAACTTGAGATGTATATTTCTCTTATCATTTATTCATGGAGCTTATCAAAATGTTTATACACATAAGATAAGTAATACCTTCCAAATATGATAATATGAAATTAATATGCCCTTTAGGATTGGTTTTAAGGCATACTTCTAACATTAGCTACTGACTTAGACAGTCGACTAGGCTGTCGACCTAACAGTCGACTGTTTGCTAGAGATTTTGCATAGCATTATCAATAATGCTAAGATGCACTATCGTTTAAAGGCCATTTCTGCAGAATTTTACCGAGTAACCGCGGCTTCTACCTCCATTTTTAACCTTGAAAATACTTCCTAACCACCAATACACAAACTCACAACTTAAATATACCCACTAGCAACCTAAATCAACCTTTAAAAATCCAAAATACATTACAAAAACCCAACAGGCATGCTAAACCCATCTCAGACACATCCCGTTAAACCCACATGCATGTTACGTAAACCCATAGATCTTCAATCCACATCTGACACAATACCAACTCAACTCAAAGCTTTTGTAAATCACCTTAGCTTACAAACGAAACCCAAAATGAAAACCTAAAATTCATAAATCCACCATGCATGTATAGACAACACCCAAGAAACCCAAAAACCTTTGCATGCAAGATAAATTTTTTTTCAAAGCTATTCAAATCAGAAAATACACAAGTGAAAAGGAAGAAAGAAGATGGGGAAAGTGAGCATGCAAGCTTGAACTTACATCTACAAGAAGAAAAGAGAAATTCGGCAAGCTTTCCGGCGAGATTCCGACAAGGACCGTGGTTGCACCCTCTCCCTTCACTCGGTTGCTCACCCTTCTACGAATATGAAATGAGAAAAATGAGGGGCTGCATGCTCTTTAAATAGAAAGAAAAATGGGTGGGACTTGTTTGGTATTTTTTTTAAAGCTTTTAAATCAAAGTTTGCTTATTTACAAAATCACCACAAATTTTATTTAAAATACAAAACACAGAATAAGGAAGCTCTTCTCTGATCGTTTGACATACACACGGTGGTCCTCTTCTAGCATCTTAAAACCAATCGTAACAATGGCTTGATGAAACCTGAAGTACCACTGTCTAGACAATTGCTTTAGGCCATAAATAGAATGTTTAAGTCGACATACTTTGCGCTTTTGTTCTTTGACCTCAAAACCAACGAGATAATCTATATATATCTCTTCATCTAGTTCTCCACTGAGAAATGCAGTCTTCACATCCATTTGGAAGAGCTCCAAATCTAAATGAGCAACAATAGCTAGATTGAGGCGAATAGAGGCAAATCTCAAAGCAAGGGAGAACGTCTCTTCATAATCTATAGCGCGCCTCTTTTTGAGTATAGCCCTTCGCCACGAGACGGGCCTTATACTTGTCAATAGATCCATCTACCTTGTGCTTTACTTTAAAAGCCGATTTGTTTTCAATAGCTTTGCGCACAAGCGAAAGATCGACCAACTCCCAGACTTGGTTCCTTTTCATGGAGCTAGCCATTCGCCAAAATTAGATGAAGTTATTGTTTTTTCAAAAGTAGCAGGCTCATCAAGATCCATCGAAGCATGCATGAAAGATTCCCCTTCAATCTTAAAATGACAATGGGGAATAACTCTACGTTCACTTCTACGTAATTAAAACCATTGTGAGTCATTTTCTAGTGGTATACTCTTACTAGCTGATATATTCCCACTAGGAGGCAAGTCACTCCTACTAACTGGTATGCTCCCACTAGGAGGCACGTCATTCCCATTATCTTTGGTGATTACTGGATAAGTTTCTAATTTTCCACCCTTGCTCAAAGATGGTGTGACTCCCTTAGGATCTTGCAACTCATAAAGTTCAAGATCTTTCTTTACTTCACCAATACCGGGAAAATCATCCTCAATAAAATTGACATCTCAAGACTCTATCTTAGTCATTCCTCCATTAGGATGTTCACCATATATTACCAAACCCTTTGAGCATTCAGAATATCTTATAAAGATTTGTTTGTTTGCTCTAGGGCCAAACTTCCCATACTTATGGAAAGAATTATGAACAAAACCTGCACAACCCCAAGGCCGCAAATACTCTTGATTAGGTTTTGTGACATTCCATAACTCATATGGGGTTATAGGAACTGACTTAGAAGGCACACGATTAAGGATGTAGGCTGCAATTAAAAGAGCATCCCCTAGAAAGATATAGGGAGGCTAGCTTGCACCATCATTGACCTAACCAATTTTAGTAAAGTACGATTCCTCCTTTCTGTTCACCATTCTGTTGTGGTGTGCCAGGAATCGTCAATTGACTGCGTATACCTTTTTCCTCACACAGTCCCTGAAACTAATTAAACAAATATTCATGACCTCAATCGATGTGAAGAATTTTCAAATTCCTCTATTTCTGATTCTCAACATCTATTATAAAACATTTAAAGCAATCCAATGCCTCGTAACAGTGGGAGATTAGATAAACATAACTGAAACGTGAAAAGTCTATCTATAAAAGTGAGAAAATAAGAAGCACCATGGCATGCCTTCACATTCATAGGTCTACAAATGTGAGAATGAACTGGCTCTGACGAATATAATGCCCTAGGGTGCTTTTCCAAAAGGCTTCCTACAAGCCTTTTCTACTAAACAGGGCTCACATACAGGTAGGCTTACTTTAACGAGAGACCCTAATAGGTCTTATCTAGCTAGTCTAGCCAATCTCTCTTTTCCCATATGCCCTAGTCTAACATGCCATTTAACAGAATTAATTTCATCATCATTAGAAGTCAAAACGGAATATAAGAAAAAATCCAAGTCTAACATAAAAAAAACCATTAGAAAGGTGACCATGTCCATACAAAGTCTTGTTTAAATAAAAAACCAACTGAGTACCATCAAAATGAAAACTAAAACCAAGTTCCAGTATAGCAATAACTAAAATAGATTACATTGAACACCAGGTGCATAAAGCACGTTGTGGAGGCCGAAGTTATGTGCACTCTAGACGCATCTTGAGCTGATAGGTACCAACTCCAAGAACTTCCTCTTGAGTCCCATTACCTAAAGTAACATACTGTTTATTGGTATCCGCTTGTAATCTATAAAACCAAGGCTCATGAACATGTTCGCGAACAAGGCCCATGAACAGGCTAGTGAATATGCTCGTGAATATGCTCATGAACATGCTCGTGAATAGGCTTGTTTGTAGGCTCGTGAATAGGCTCGTGAACATGTTTATTCTATCATTGATATTATCCAATATTACCATGTACAAAAAATATGAAGAAGTAAAAAAAAATATATTTTACATACTTTTTAATATTTTTTAATGTAAATAAATTAAGTTAAAAGTAATTTTTATTTTACATCCACTTCCACTTGATTTAAGAGATGAGTGATAATTATTTTTAGATAGTTTGAGAGGAGATAAAATGGTTGGCCAAAGTTTGATTAGCTTAATAGGAAAATTTTGATATGTCAAGAGATGGTTTGAACATCTATACTAATATATAAAAGCAGCACCAGGGTTTGGTGCCATCAAATTTTGTTTTCCAAATTGTCCTCTATTTATACCTAACTATCCTTTATTGCCAACATAACCATAAGGGTATAGATGACCTTTTAGTGGTAACCACTGTTGGGGATTGTTAGTAATATGCCCTAATAGCCAATCTCATTGGTGTAATTTAGGACATAAAGTTGATTCATGTATTATTATTATTCATTAATAATATGGGCTTTTGATTATCATGTATTCTTCTGTTATTATATTCATGATAAGTCCTTAGAAGGAATGTCAATATAAGATCTCAAGAGTTGAGATTAGGAGACTTATATTGTTAAAGATTTCTTTCTTAGATATTCCTAGTCATAGGATTATTTATTGGGCATTAATAATCCGGATAGACTAGCACAGGTTATGTCTGCTCAATATGGAGAATGACTAGTCTCAAGTCATTTGTGTAATGTCACTAGGACAAACCTGTGGGTGCTTGTTTGAGAACAAGTACACTGAATGTGATCATTGATTGAGTTTGTTGAATGGAGTTTTACTTACATGTCAAACAACAACTCAGGGTTACAATGATGCAAGTGATCCTTAGACCTGAGGCACCATAGATGTCCTGTGTTAGGGATATTAGGGTTTGATAGTACAATGTACATATCCTAACCATGGAATTTGTGTATGTACTCATTGGCCCTAGTATACCTGTCATGGGGACATATGAGTGTACAACAAGGAATCTATCACTCTCAGTAAAGAGAGGGAATGCCTCGTATTATTCTCAAAGATATAATTCATATAAGTCTTTGGCCAAAGCAGTTGGGAATAAGAAAACTGTTTCTTGAGTATCCCAAGGTTGAATTTATATTTTGAGAATCAAATACAAAATGTTAAATTAGGGTTTGACATATTATCCAATACCCAAGTAATTTAACTAAGGCATTGTTTGATGGAAGGATCGAATTGTATCTTAAATTGTAACTGAAGGGTTCACTGTCTTATGATTAACCTTCACACAACCTAGGGTGTGTCTTGACATATTGCTAGATGTCACTCAGGACTAGTAGAGGCCAAAGAGAAATTAATTTCTCAAAGGGAAATTAGAAGAGTTCTAATTTGAACTTTAAATAAAAGAAGTTTTATTTGAAAGGATAATTTGTTATCCTAATTCCTACTACTAGGTTGTTGTAAGCCTAAGAGGTCACACACATATAGTTGGTAGCTTCATTTAAAGAAGAAGAGAGAATAATATGCAAATATCAATTAACTAGAATTTCAAGTTTTTGAAATTTGAAATTTGAAATTTGAATTTTGAATTTTATGAATTTTGAAATTTTGAAATTTGAAATTTGAAATTTGAAATTTGAATTTTGAATTTTGAATTTTTTGAAATTTGAAATTTTGAATTTTGAAATTTGAAATTTGAATTTTAAAATTTGAAATTTGAAATTGTCATGTGATGACAAGATAATTAAAGATTTCAAATAGTTAATTGAATTTCAAGTTAGTTGAAATTTAAATTTGAAATGGTTTCAAATTATAGATAAGATGACAAATCTATCATTGCATTTATATTTTGAATTTGATTTAATTCAAATTTAAAATATAGTTATCATCATCTAAGTGAGCTAGCACTCACATATAGATAGAGGACAAGGGGTGGCCGGCCACATCAAGCTAGATAGGATCAAAAATTGGTTTTTGAAAATCCTAGCCATCTCCTCTCTCTCTCTCTAATCTTTTGAAGCTTGCAACTAGTGTGGATTACTCTTGGAGGCTCCCAAGTTAGGGGCTGCACCTTCATTAATCCTACTCTTAAGGCTTTCAATGTAAGTTATTTATATTGTTTTATGTATTGATTATATAGCTTATACAATCATCATGTGATCTTGGTTCACATTCCATGGAGAAAAATTTTATTCCGCACGTTTCCATGGGATTCTTTCAGGGATTTATTTTGAAGATAAATTATTTTTATTAAACTTTAACATAAATATAAACCAATTTGATCTAATCATCAGTTAACAACTTACTACCTAACAAAATAAGTAAACAATTTTATATGTAAGAAATGAAAAGGATAAGTAAGAAAAGTTGGCCAATGGGAAAGCACGTGAAGACACGTTGTCCTAAAGGTACTATTGCCTCCCTATACAGGTGATAGCGGCTAATAGTCCTTCAGATATATGATCCCAATCAGCTCACAGCTAGATCTTTTATGGGTACTGTGAACACCCCATTTTCACCAATTATTTTGATTGTATGTTTATGTAAATGATTAGCTTGAAAAGTTGGTAATTTAATGGGAGATTGGACTTGTAAAGACCAATTTACCCAAATTGCCCCTTTCAAAGAAAAGGGACAATTCATTATTTCATGTGTACATTTGGATTGGAATCAATCCATTTGAATTGCATTTGACTTTTGAGGTGTTTTAGAACATCCCTGTAAATTTCCATGGCATTCTTATGAGAACTCGAAAGGTAATTAGGGTTTTTGCGACTTGAGGGGCGTTTTCGTTCTTTTTCTTGTATAATTTTCGAATGACCTCCGAATTCGAAACGGATTGTTTCATTGAGTTTATATGGATGTGTGGAGTGTATTTGGAGTGTCAATTGAACTTTTGAATGGTTGGAATAGATTCGCCCAAAATCGATCCCACGGGTAAGAATGAGTCAAATTAGGGTTTTGTTCAAATTGACCGTGAATTGGTCGTTTTCACCAAAATTAAAGATTTTCAAAACATGTTTTCAAATACCAATTTCATATTAAAACCATGTTTTTAGAAGTGGTTCAAGCCTAATTGATCAATTTTATAAAACAAGGAATGGTCATTTGACCAATTTTGGCACAACCGGGTCAATCGGCTAGCTTTTTACCAAAACTCTTGACCATGGTCAAGTATTTTTGACCCAAAAACCTTCTAAAAGTGTGGAAGATCAAAACACGGTCGTTTTGATACCTGGATCATCGAATTTGGATGAGAATTGACCAAGATATGACCAAAATACAAAATCCCATTGAAAATGGGGGAAATTTGGGAAAGTCACTACGGTGACCGTCCTAGCTAGGACGGCCAACCGTCCAGCCCAGGAAGGCTAGCCGTCCAGCTTTGGATGGTCACCAGGATGCTCGAGCAATTTTTGTAATTTTGGAAGGTTTGAGGCTCTCCCACCCATTTTGGCCGATTTGATTGGTTTTTTTTTTAATAAATTCGAAGGGGATTCAGCTTGCAAACCCTAGGGAGACTCATTCTAAACCTTAGGATCATTTTTAGATGGATTAATCCCAACCATCCATGGTTATTTACCCTAACTCTATAAGTATGCTTTGATAGAGTTAGGTTGGGGAGGTGGACAAAGTTCAAAGAATTCTAGGGTTAGAGAGGAGGCTACAGATCTGGTTTTTCATTCTTACACCATTGAATGAGAGAACTAAAGTGGAGAAGAAAGGAGAAGGACTCAAGGCTTGGAACTTGAAGGAGATTAATCAAGGAGAAGAGAGAAAGGTGAGTGTTTTCCTATTGAATAAGTCTTTTCTCATTTGTTCATGTATGATAGCATAGTATTAGTTTTATGTTTGATTGTTTTGATATTTATTATATATATATATATATATATATATATATATATATATGATTAGAATAGGATGAGTGGTTAATATAAGGTAGTAATATGTTTAATATATTTAGGAACAATCTTGTTAGGACTTTATGTAAACAAGCATGTTTAGAGTTAGTTAGTTTAATTATGATTGTATGTTAACAAGTATGTTAGGATGTCTTTAATTGTGATTTCATGTGATTAGATGTGATTAGGGTTAGTTTTATTATTATTTCATGTCATATGTATGATTAGGGTTAGCTTTGATATTATTTTATGTGAGTAAGCATGATTAGGATTAGTTTTATTGTTATTTATGTGTAGATGCATGATTAGAATTAGTTTTATTGTTATTTATGTGTAGATGCATGATTAGAGTTAGTTTTATTATGATTTTATGTAAGTATGCATGATTAGGGTTAGCTTTATTGTGATTTTATGTGAGTATGCATGATTAGGGTTAGTTTTATTATGATTGTATGTTTAGCAAGCATGTTAGGATGTCTTTCATTATGATTTTATGTGATTAGATGTGTTTAGGATTAGTCTTATTATCATTTTGTGCTAGTTAACATGTTGAGGATTAGTTTTGTTGTTATTTTATGCTAGTTATCATGTTTAGGGTGAGTCTTTCATTATTTTATGTGTAAGCATGTTTAGAATAGATATTGATATGTTCATATTGTTATTTGAATATCTTAATGTTTGATTGATGGTGTTAATGATGATATGAATGTGTTAATATGTTATTTTGACACGTGTTGAGTCTTGAGTCTTTTTGTTTATGCTTTTTATGATTATTTAAACACTTGCCATGAATTTGATTGTTTGAATATATAAATTGTGTACGAGGGAGCGTGTAAAGGTAAGACCCTCCCCTTGTGTTTAAATTAATTGTTTAAGCATATTTTTGTGTAGTTTTTGATATGTTTTTGCATGGTAATTTAGTCAAACATGTTAGATTGTATGCTAGGGTGTTTATTTGTTATTTCTGTGGATTAAAAATGATTTTTTGAGGTGTTTTAAGCACGTATTCAAATCTGTCCAGATTTGAATATGTGTTTTAAATGGCTTAATTATCATTATTAAGTCATATCTTGCATGATTCTTATAGCATTTTCATAGTACATTCATGTAGAGAGCATGCTAGGCCATCTTCACATTTTTTATTCTTTGTTTTCATAGTTTTTAGAGTGGTTTAAAGTTCATACTCAAATCTGTCCGGGTTTGTTTACGTCCTTCAATCGCTTCTAAAAATTATTTTAGGATCAAATCAAATGTAGAAATATGCCTAGGTTCACATAGTATAATTAGTATGCATTTAGGAACATTTTCATGCATTGTAGAATTGATTTGGATGTGTATTTGTTTAATTTATTTAAAATTCCAGCATGCATTAGCATTAGGATTTTAGGGTTTTAGACAAACTTTAGGGCTAGTTAGAGACCCTAGGCTTAGGAAGGTCACTTGACCTTCCCTAGAACTGTCATTTGTTGTAAAGATCATGATTTGAATTAGGTGTTTTAATCGATTTGAGAGTTAATCTTTGAGATATTTTATAAAAAGATTTTTGATATAATGTTTATGAAATAAACATGATTTAATGAAAGATTTGGTTATTAAATGATTTTCAAAAGAATTTGAAATGTTTTAAGATTTTTACCTTGGAATGAGATTCCTCTCAATATGATTTGTTTTCTTGAAATATCTTTGAAAAAGATTTTCAATTGGAATTGAATTCTAAAGATGAGAATTATTTAGAATATTTGGATTTTATGAAAGTCTTTTAATTTGAAATGATTTCAAATAAATGATTTTAAACGGATAAAAAACTCTCGAAGCTATAGTCCTGAATTAGGTTGAATACCTTTGATGATGTGATCGATTACAATAGGAGAGTCCTAGGGTAGTCGAACTACGTGGACTTTGATACTTGCTAGGTGACCCTAGTACGTTACGTAGGCGCTAATAGGGCTCAAGTCCGCCCTAGGATGCCCGTAGGGTATTCTAGGTTCTTAGGGTTTTTTTGTATATTTTTTTTTATTAATATAACTAATATAGATTATTGCATTTATATCACTATTTTGTTGGTTGATTAGATTATTTAGGATTGTTTGCATTAAGAATTTAAATAGCCCAAATAAATTAGAAGTCCTTTAATTAGGGCGAGGTGGGTGCCTACAAGTGAAAGCTTGGAACCTTCCCACGTCGTAACCTAGCCCCCGGATCTAACTCTGGTTTGTAGACTGTCTTTTCATTGGAATGGAGTTGGTTTTGTTTTTGAATTTAAAATAAAACATTTTTATGGTTTCCTTATTCCTTAAAAATAAGGCGGCGACTGTGGACACCCCATTTTTACCAATTATTTATATCATATACTTATACAAATGATCAACTCGAAGAGTGGATTATTTGGTGAGGAATTGGCCTTGTAAAGACCAAATTGCCCAAACTGCCATTTTCTGAGGAAAATGAAAATTCATTATTTCATGTGTACATTTGGATTGGAATCAACCCATTTGTATTGCATTTGACTTTTGAGGTGTTTTAGAACATTCCTGTAAATTTTCATAGCATTCTGATGAGAGCTCGATAGGTAATTAGGGTTTTTGCGACTTGAAGGGCATTTTTGTCATTTTTCTCGTATAATTTCCGAATGACCTCCGAATTCGAAACGGATTGTCTCATGAGGTTTATATGGATGTGGGGAGTGTATTTGAAGTGTCAATTGAGCCTTTGAATGGTTGGGATAGATTCGCCCAAAATCGATCCCACGGGTAAGAATGAGCTGAATTAGGGTTTTGTTCAAATCGACCGTGAATTGGTTATTTTCACCAAAATAAAAGATTTTCAAAACATGTTTTCAAGTACTAATTTCATATTAAAATCATGTTTTTAGAAGTGGTGCAAGCCTAATTGATCAATTTTACAAAACTAAGAATGGTCATATGACCAATTTTGGCACAACCGGGTCAATTAGCTAGCTTTTTGCTAAAACCCTTGACCATGGTCAAGTATTTTTAACCCAAAAACATTCTAAAAATGTGGAGGATCAAAACACGGTCGTTTTGAGCCCTGAACCATCGAATTTGGATCAGATTTGACCAAAATATGAAATCCTATTGAAAATGGGACAAAATTTGGGAAGTCACTACGGTGACCGTCCTAGCTAGGACGGCCAACCGTCCAGCCCAGGACGGCCAGCCGTCCAGGCTAGGATGGTCACCAGGATGGTCGACCTCATTTTTCATTTTTGGAAGTTTTCACCTATTTTGGCCGATTTAATTCGATTTTTTGGGGGATTTTTCGAGGGAACTCAGATTGTAAACCCTAGAGGGATTCATTCTAAGCCCTAGGATGAGTTTTAGTGCATTTAATCCCAACCATTCAAGATTTAAAACCCTAACTCTATAAATATGCCATGATAGAGTTAGAGAAGGGAGGACCAAGAGGCTAGGGTTTAGAATTTCGTTTTTTTGATTCATCATTTGGGAGAAAACTAGAGGCTAAGGAGAGAGAGGAAGGAGGAATTCAAGGCTTGGGGATTGAAGGAACATAGCCAAGAAGGAGGAAGAAAATATAAGGGTTCTATCCTAGTTCAAGTTTTGTTATTTTGATGTAGATCTTCTCTTTCATCTCCATGTTTTAATATGTATTATATGTATGGATTTTTAGTGGCTTGCATATGTTAGAATGATATTAATTGTTGTAGGTGGCGTGTTTACTATAGTTTGCATGTCTAGGGTTAGCTTTACTATGATTATATATTAGCAAGCATGATTAGGGTTAGCCTCTTATTGTTATTTTATGTGAGTAAATATGATTAGCATAGTTTTTTATTATGATTGTATGTTAGCAAGCATGATTAGGGTTAGCCTTTTTTATGATTTTATGTGAGTATGCATGATTAGGGTTAGCATTTTTATGATTTTATGTAAGTATGCATGCGTAGGGTTAGTTTTCTTGTTATTTTATGTGTGCTTGCATGATTAGAAGTAGTTTTATCATTGTTTTATGTGAACATGCATGATTAGGGTTAGTTTTATTATGATTATATGTTTAGCAAGCATGTTAGGATATTTTTCATTATGATTTTATGTGATTAGATGTGTTTAGGATTAGTTTTGCTATTATTTTATGCTAGTAATCATGTTTAGGACGAGTTTTCCATTATTTTATGTGTAAGCATGTTTAGAGTAAATGTTGATATATTCATGTTGTTATTTGAATCTCATGGTAATTGATTGGTGATTTTAATGGTAATATGAGTACGTTAATATGTTATTTTGACATGTGATGAGTCTTGAGTCTTTTTGTTTATGCTTTTTATGATTATTTAAACACTTGCCATGGATTTGATTGTTTGAATATAAAAAATGTGGACGAGGGAACGTGCAAAGGTAAGATCCTTCCCTTGTGATATCAATTTGATGGTTTGGATATATAAAATGTGTACGAGGGAGCGTGCAAAGGTGAGATCCTTCCCTTGTGTTTAAATTAATCGTTTAAGCATATTTTGGTGTAATTTTTGACATGTTTTTGCATAGTACTTTAAAATATTCAAGTAGAAAGCATGCTAGGACATTTTCACATTTTTTATTCTTTGTTTTCATGGTTTTTAGAGTAGTTTAAAGTACATATTATAATCTGTCCAGATTTGTTTATGTCCTTAAATCACTTCTAAAAATCATTTTAAGGCCAAATCCAACTTAGAAATATTCTTAGGTTCACATAGCGTAATTAGTGTGCATTTAGGAGCATTTTCATGCATTGTTAGAATTGATTACATGCTTATTTGTTTAAATTTCAGCATGCCTTGCATTAGTATTTTTAGGACTTTAGAATAACTTTATAGCTAGTTAGAGACCCTAGGTTTAGGAAGGTCACTTGACCTTCCCTAGGACTGTCCTTTGTTGTAAAAGTCATACTCAAATTTGAGTATTTTAATCAATTTAAGAGTCAATCTTCGAGAGATTTCCTAAAAAGATTTTTGATGCAATGTTTATGAAATAAACATGATTTTACGAGATATTTGATTATTAAATGATTTTCAAAAAGATTCGAAATGTTTTGAAGATTTTTACTTTGGAATGAAATTCCTCTCAATATGATTTGTTTTCTTGAAATATCTTTGAAAAAGATTTTCAATTGGAATTTAATTCTAAAGATATTGTTTAGAATATTTGGAGTTTAAGAAAGTCTTTTAATTTGAAATAATTTTAAATGAATGATTTTAAATGAATAAAACTCTCGAAGTTAGAGTCTTGAATTAGGTTGAATACCTTCGATGATATGATCGATTACAATAGGAGAGTCCTAGGGTAGTCAAACTACGTGGACTTTGATACTTGCTAGGTGATACTAGTAAGTTACGTAGGCGCTAATAGGGCTCAAGTCCGCCCTAGGATGCCCGTAGGGTATTCTAGGTTCTTTGGGTTTGTTTGTATATTTATTATTATTATTAATATAACTAATATAGATTATTGCATTTATATCACTATTTTTTTGGTTGATTAGATTATTTAGGATTGTTTGCATTAAGGATTTAAATAGCCCAAATAAATTAGAATTCCTTTAATTAGGGCGAGGTGGGTGCCTACAAGTGAAAGCATGGAACCTTCCCACGTCGTAACCTAGCCCCCGGATCCAACTTTGGTTTGTAGACTGTCTTTTCATTGAAAATGGAGTTTGTTTTGTTTTGATTTTAAAATAAAATATTTTTCATGGTTTCCTTATTCCTTAAAAATAAGGTGGCGACTCCTTTGTTTTGTTTGTTTTCTAAACCCCCCTAATCACATCGCCCGGTGATGATGTGGACTCACCCTATAAAGGCCCTGCCCGGAGGCTGGTCTACAGCGACTCCTTTGTTTTGTTGTTTTCTAAAAATCCCTAATCACACCGCCCGGTGATGATGTGGACACCTCATAAGCCCGTCAAAAAGGCTGGTCCACAGAACTGGCGACTCCACTGGGGACATCGAGGGCTAAACTTCATTGATTTAATTGGGCTATCTAATTTCTTAAATTAATTAAAATCAACCACTTGCATTTGTGTGATTGTATATCATTTTTAGTTATATTAGCTGCATGTCATTGTGTGATAGGACGATGTTGCCTTGCCAAACGATGGTCTAGTCCTGATCCCTGTCTCCACTCGACACTAGGGCAATCATGACAAAACCATCAACCTATTGTCAAGTACCCTTCGGGGTATATTAAAGACCAATCAATACTGTTTGATCCACGCGGCACGCCATGTGTCACATGTGGTCAGGTATATGGATTGGTCTGCAATAGGGACCTTTGAACCTACCCTTTGCATTAGTCCATGTAGACAGCCTGTAAGACATTCTACCCCACAGTGCTTGCACACACCTGTTATGCTGCCGAAATTTCGACACACAATTGTACTGTTATGCTACCGAAATTCATTTTGGTATTTAACTGTACCGTTATGCTGTCAAAATTTTCCCTTGACACATACCTACGTCGTTATGCTGCCAAATTTCTTTTAGCACATAATTGCGTTGTTATGCTGCCGAAATTGTCCCAACTTAATGTGAGCCTTGTTTGTGAATGCTAGAACTTAGGGATATAGTGCCCTTGGATAAACTTTGATATTTTTAATATAGGCCCTTTATTTTAAGGATTTTGGTCCTTAGAACGAAAGGACTATTTTGAGGATGGAAGAAAATATTCTAAAGGTACATACCCTTTTCTGTGATTAGGTTATTTTGGCTTGTTTTGACTAAGACCTTCGATTCAAAGGAAAGTGTCTTGAGAATGAAGGACTGGTCATTGGTGTTGCTCTTTGAGCCTTGATTGGCTGATCATGTTTTATTCCCCTATTGGTGATTTTAATTTATTTCCTAATTTCTAAGAAAGTGCCCTTGTGAAATAGGGAAGTGAGTTGGAATTATGATAGGACGGTTTTCTCCTTACTCTTTCTTTTTGTTTGGATAGCGCCTCTTCGATATTCTGTCAGTATGTTTTGAACATCATAGACTCTTCCCTTTTTTCTAAAAAAAGCCCATTTCATGGTGTAGAATTCTGGCCTGGCGTCGTGATTCTAGAGGGCGTCTTTTCAGTATCGAACCCTCAACCACACCCTCAATGGCTGACGGAGAATCCAGTACCACAGTTACAGTGTTGAATTCTATCATGGACCGGATTGATGCCTTGGCCCGTGAGACTGAACAGATTAAGAAAATGTCCCAAGATAAACATACCAATACAGATCAGGCTAGGGAGGCCCACTTAGAGAACCCGAAGAGTACCTCTGATCCATCTATCCCGGCCTAAGTTGATAACAGTGCCAAGGCACCGTTAGGTGTCAAGTCTAAGCCCATCAATCTGGATGGCGAGCCCGATAGATCTAGGTTACTCTCTGGGGATCCGATTTTGTTGTCAAGTAAGGTTGAAAACTTAGAGAAAGCCCTGAAGGGGATGCGTCGGTCTGATGACATGGTTGATGTTACTTCTTATTCATTGTTCCCCAAGGCCCGTATGCCGTTCAGTTTTAAGATGCCTGAGCTAGAGAAGTTTGATGGGATGGGTTGTCCTAAAACCCATTTGAAGATGTATGTGAGGGCGATGTAACCTCATGGAGCTGATGATGACTTGTTGGCTCAGATGTTTCATGAATCACCGAAAGGGTCAGCCTCGAAGTGGGTTTTATCCTTAGATGAGACGAAGTTGAAGACATGGGAGGATGTTTGCAATGAATTCACTAATCATTACAAGTACAACACTGAGATTGATGTGACTCGTAGGGATCTTGAGACTACTAAGCAGGAACCGAGGGAGAGTTTCTCTGCTTTTATTTCTAGATGGAGGGCGAAAGCTTCACACATGACCCACAGGCCGACAAATGATGAACAGGTGCAGATGGTACTGAAGAGTCTCCTGCCTATTTATAACAAGTATTTGTTCTCACAGTACTTTCCTAATTTCAAGGCCCTTGTTATTGCTGGCACCCAAGTTGAAGATGCTCTGGTTAGTGGGGCTCTCAAGGCCGAAGAACCCTTCAGAAATCGCCAACCACCCTTCAACCGCAAACCTAACCCCGAGGTCAATGCCATTACCTAACCTATTCAAGCTACCCAATCAAACCGCCCATTCCAATCTAGAGAGCCAGCCCGCCAATTCACCAATCTATACATGTCCTAGGAACGTGTCCTTGAGAAATTGAAGGCACGTGGTCTCCTTACCCCTTTGGAACCCCGACCTCTTCCAGATCCATTACCCAGAAACTCCAAAGAGAATGAGTATTGTCAGTTCCACCAATCTAAGGGCCATCACACCAACCAGTGTATGCGCCTTCGCCATGAAATCCAATACCTCATTGACAAAAAAGTCATAGCCCCACCAAACCCTCCTAGTCAACCAAATGTCACCAGTAATCCTCTCCCAACCCATGCTGTACCACCACCAGCTCAAATCAATGCCTTGGGCCTCGACGACCCAAAAATTCGTCACCCAATCCGCCCATATGTCCCACTCAAAACTACCTTAACCGAAGCCTTTTACCAAGCCCGATCCCAAGGCCTCATCACCCCACTTATACCCTACTTCCATAAGCCTTTTTGCCAGTACCACAACATCTTCGGGCATGACACCGAGAATTGCAGAGTTTTAGGGAAGTTGGTTCAAGATTTACTTGACGATGGGGAGTTGCATCAGCCTGAAGAACCTGTACAGCTTGAAGAGCCTTTACAACCTGAAACTCCCGAGGAAGTTACTAGAAGTGGATTTTCTCAACGTCAGTTGAAGGAGAGATATTTGGCGGGAGACCCGGAGGTCGGATTGTTAAGAGAGTCGAGTGGCAAGTTTGATTATTATGTGCTCTATTCATCAAGGAAGATTTCTGATGAACCTATTATTCCTACGGGGTGGGATGATTTGCTTGCAGAAATTGAACCAGTTATTCTTTCTTCACCTGAAGAGTTAAGTCTGGATATCTTGCGGGAACAGTTTGAGAATAGGACCTCTGCAGTTGCTAAGGTCACCGGAGAAGATAGAGAAGTTGTCTACCATGCTACTTACCCTGGATTCCCATGGGTTGATTCCCACAAATGGCCTAGTTCTGCCTATGCATCCACTGTTGCTAGTGATTTGATCGGTATAATTGAATGGGAGGATCTCATGAACACACCTGAAACCATAGAGAATCTGTGGGCTAATGATGAGGAAGTAGACCATCTGACTCGAGGCGGACGCCATTTCAAGCTAGCTCGTTTGGAAACCAGTAATCCGTTGGGGGAATTAGAGAAAGGTCAACGATCAGATGTCATAGAAGAAGATGAAGAAATACTGAAACAGTTGAAGAGAACACATGCTAACATTACCATTTGGGGATTGCTCATGGCTTCACAGAAACACAGGCAGACGGTGCTTCGGTTGTTGAATCAAGTGCAGGTCCCTATTGATACGTCCCCTGAGGGTTTGGTAAGTTTGGTAAATCCGGTTCATCATGGACCATCCATCTCATTTACTGAATCCGACCTACCTAAGAGTGGGAGTAATCATCTGCAACAGTAGATGTCATGGGAAAGAGAATTCCCTCAGTTTTAGTTGACAACGGATCAGCATTGAATGTATGTCCGCTCAGTACTACAACCACATTGGGGATTGAACTATCTGATTTCTTACCATCAGGGCTTATGACAACACTCGTAGAGAAGTTGTGGGAATGGTGACTCTTCCAGTTGTTATTGGGCCAGTTGAATTTAAGGTTGATTTTTAGATCTTAGATGTACCAGCCAGCTTTAATTTGCTTTTGGGAAGACCGTGGATTCATCCGACCGGGGCTGTGCCATCGTCGCTTCACCAGAAAATCAAGTTTCCACACCAGGGATCAGTGGTCACTTTGAAAGGGGATATGGAGATGAATCGAAGTGTTCGAGTACCGATCTTTGAAATTAATCAGGAACTGTCAGAAGTGTTATTGTCAGGGTTTGAGTATGTACAAGCTATTGAAGGAGATCCTGGGCAGAAAGAGTTGATATCTCTCGATTATAATCCTCATGGGAATTTGCATGTAGGACAGATTATGAAAGGAATGGGATTCTTCCTTGGAATGAGATTATGCCGAAGGTTGCAAGGCATTTCTGATACTGTGAAGTACCCCTCTACTATCTATCCTTATGGGTTAGGCTACAAACCTACTAAAGAAGATAAGAAGATAATGGCTCAGAGAAAGAAAGAGAAAGACTCCGTGAAGACGAAAGGACGAACCCTTGACTTAACCCTTGAACCGTATAGGCCAACTTTGAATGGGGCTTTCGTCAAGGAGGGTGATGAATAGTGCTACCTTGAGGATCAAAAGATCAGTGTACCTGGGTTTGAGATTTTCTTTGGTGATGAATAGTGCTCTCTTACTACTTCAGTGGATGATGATATTGTTACTAGTGAGACCCGTAAGAAAGAAAAAGATTGGGTTGAGGACCTTGATGCTGGTGCCATGATAGATATGTTCGAGCAGGCGGTTCTGTGTCTCGAATTGTATACTTATGAAGTCGAGGCGATTTATCCAATTAAACCTATGACTCCACCTTTACCAAACTGAGGCTTTGAAGATTGTCCTTTCGTCTGTGATTGTGAGGAGATCGAGTCATTTCCACCTGATGATAACTTGTAGGTGTCTTCAGTAGAATGGGATTTCCCTGCTTTCTTTGTAGTAGTGTAGGATTTCCTTGTTTCCAATAAAAACCTCAACCTCATTTGAAGAGGTGTGAGTGTCAGTTTGTTTCATCTTCTGTGTTCTGTTATTCAACTTTCAATTAATAAAAGAAATATTCGTTCGCTTTCCATCTCTCTTGCAGTGTTTCTCTTTTATCATCTTTGGATTTGTATGGCATGAACATAGACCCGCGAGAGGATGTTCCCCTTAAGCTCGACGAGCAATACGGGAAGGGACACGCTCAACCTAACATGGATGAACTAATTTCAATCAATTTAGGGACGGATGAATCACCTAAAATAATTAAAATTGGATCAACACTGTCGCCGCAAGAGAGAGAATCATTGGTAGAGGTTTTGAAAGAGAACATCGAGGCTTTCGCATGGTCGTACCAAGATATGCCAGGCATTGACCCTGATATTGTGCAACACTTCATTCCCATTGATCCGAACGTTAAGCCAGTCAAGCAGAAGCTGCGAAGAATGAAGCCGGAATGGGCATTGAAGATTAGAGATGAGGTGATCAAGCAGATGAATGCCGGATTCTTGCAAGTGGTGGAATACCCGGAATGGCTGGCTAACATCGTTCCAATACCTAAGAAGGATGGGAAAGTACGAATGTGTATTGATTTTAGAGATCTCAATAAGGCGTGTCCTAAGGATGATTTCCCTCTGCCCCATATAGATGTATTGGTTGACAACACTGCTGGCCATGCACTCTTATCTTTTATGGATGGCTTTTCGAGTTATAATCAAATCAAAATGGCTTCCCAAGATATGGAAAAAACAGCTTTCATTACACAATGGGGAACATTTTGTTATCGGGTTATACCCTTTGGCCTTAAGAATGCTGGCACTACATACCAAAGGATGGCTACCACGTTGCTGCATGATATGATTCACAAAGAGGTTGAAGTATATGCGGATGACATGATCGTGAAGTCTGTAGATAGGGAAGGACATCTAGCTGCTTTGAAGAAGTTCTTTGAAAGGATCATCAAGTATAAGCTACGTCTGAACCCTCAGAAATGTGCCTTTGGAGTGACTGCTGGAAAACTGCTCAGTTTTATGATCACACAGAGAGGGATAGAAGTAGATCCGGGGAAAATCAAAGCCATTATGGAGATGTAACCACCAAGAACAGAAAAGGAGATTCGAGGACTTTTTGGGAAGGATTCAGTTTATCAATCGTTTCACAGCCCAATTGACAACCATTTGTGAACCGATTTTCAAGCTGCTAAAGAAGGATGTACCGACCAAGTGGAATAAGGAATGTCAAGAGGCATTTGATATCATCAAAATGTATTTGAGCAACCCACCAATACTGGTTCCCCCGCGACAAGGTGAGCCGTTATTACTCTACTTAACTGTTGGCCCAAAATATACTCTAGAGGGGGGGTGAATAGAGTATTGACAATTTAAAAACTAATTTAAAACTGGGATAGAGTGTTTTTGAAAACTCAAACTTTTAATAACTAGAATGCAAGATTAAATCTCAACTCAGCAAAATATAAAGCAAGTAAATAAATTTAAATGCAAGAGATAGAGTTAGAGAAATTCAAACACAAGGATTTTAACGTGGTTCGGTCTCCGCCTACTTCCAAGCCTCAAGACCTCCGTCTCGAGGATTAATCCACTATCAATCTCACTTCCGGTGGAGATTCAAACCTTTACACAGCCTTCTTTCACAGTGGAAGACTCTCACCAAACAAGGTTTATACAAAACCTTAAACTCACAAGAAATACAAGTGAATATGGATGACCACCAATATGATTCTCAACAACACTGAGAATACATCAAATACGCTCTCAATAATATCTCTCAAAGATTTAAACTAATTTGCTTATAGAGAGAAATACAAGGATTGAATCACTCAAGAATGATGAACACTTGTAAGCTGCAATAGTGTATATGATTGTGTGTGCAACTAAGCTTCATGGCAAGTGTATTTATAGCCTTAGAAATCAGCTATACGTTGGAACGTCTAAGAGGAGCGTCTTGGCAATCTGCAGATTCAAACTGGTTTGAAAAATGCAACAAATCCGTTTGGAGGTGCAGCTATGTTTGAATCAGCATTCACAATGTCAAATGTTTCAGCAGCAGCTTTGACAATTACTCCAACAGCAACATGCCAACTATTCCTGTAGAACACTTATTTACTTTCATTTTACTTTCAACCGATTTTCAAGCTGCTAAAGAAGGATGTACCGACCAAGTGGAATGAGGAATGTCAAGAGGCATTTGATATCATCAAAAGGTATTTGAGCAACCCACCAATACTGGTTCCCCCGCGACAAGGTGAGCCGTTATTACTCTACTTAACTGTCACCGAAATCACGATGGGAGCCATGTTAGCTTAGTATCTTAAGGAATCATTGAAAGAGAATGCCATCTACTACCTCAGCAAGAAGATGACGGATTATGAAGTGAACTATAGTGCTTTGGAAAAAACATGATTGGCATTGGTGTGGCCAACTCAAAAACTTCGCCATTACATAATGTCTTTCCAAGTACTCTTGATCAGTCGAATGGACCCATTGAAGTATTTTCTTGAGAAGCCCGCTTTGTCCTATAAAACAGTGTGGTGGTTATTGTTATTGTCAGAATTCGACATTCAGTATGTACTGCAGAAATCAGTGAAAGGAAGAGCTATAGCAGAACACCTGGTAGAATGTGCTACTTCACAAGCAGACAATGGAAATTACCAGTTCCCAGATGAAGAGATCCTTGTGGTAGAGAAGAAAGTGTGGAAAACGCACTTTGATGGAGCATTGAATAGGAAATGATGTGGCATAGGAGTTTGTCTGGAGACGCCAGAAGACGTGATGATACCTGTGACAGTGAAGCTGAATTTTAAGGCAACCAACAACATAGCTGAATATGAAGCTTGTATTCTAGCTTTAGAATCAGCATTGGCCTTGGGAGTAAAAGAGCTTGAAGTGTATGGAGATTCAGCTCTTATCATATGCCAAACTAGAGGGGAGTGGAAGACTAAGGATGAGAAGCTGTTGCCATATTATGATTATTTAGAGACATTGGAGAAAGAATTCCGTCAAATAAAATTCTTTTACCTGTCAAGGTAAAAGAACAAGTTTGCGGATGCCTTAGCCACTCTAGCATCCATGGCAGAAATTCCAATAGAAGGGGGAGTAGCACCGATGATCATTGTATCTAGAGAAGAGCCCATCTACTGTTGTACACTAAGGGAATGAGAACCAAACGATGGGAAGCCGTGGTATCATGATATTCAGCAGTACTTAGAAAAAGGGGAGTATCCGCCGGAGGCATCCCATGTTGATCGAAGAACTTTGAGAAGGTTGGCTAGCCAGTTCATCTTGTGCAATGGGAAATTGTATAAAAGGTCTTTTGACGGTGTCCATCTCTTGTGTGTAAAAGAAGATGAAGCAGAGCGGATTATTCAGGAAATACATGAAGGGGCTGGGGCTCCAAACATGAACGGGTATATGCTCGCAAAGAAGATTATGAGATTATGGTATTACTGGTCTACCTTAGAAAGTGATTGTGGAAAGAATGTCAAGAAATGTCATAAGTGTCAAGTGTTTGCAAGTGGTAAGCATCAGCCATCCATGCCACTCACTACCATGTCATCACCATGGCCATTTGCAACATGGAGCATTGATATCATCGGCAAAGTCACTCCTGCAGCCTCGAATGGGCACGAGTACATTTTGGTGGCCATAGATTACTTTACCAAATGGGTAGAAGTAGCGTCATACAAGACTTTGAATGCTAAGCAGGTCGCCAAGTTCATACAGTGCAACATCATCTACCGGTATGGAGTGCCACGGGAGTTTATTTCAGATAATGGGTAGCACTTTAGAAAAGAAACTGAGGAGCTTCTTAAGAAATATGGCATAGTGCATCATCATTCCTCTTCTTATCGTCCGCAGACTAATGGAGCAGTGGAGGCAGCTAATAAGAATTTGAAGACGATTTTGAAGAAGACCACTGATACATACAATGATGGGCATGAGAAGTTGCCTCTGGCATTGTGGGGCTATCATACATCCATTAGGGCGTCAACTGGGGCTACGCCTTATTCATTAGTATATGGTATGGAAGCAGTGTTACCAATTGAGTTGGAGATACCTTCACTAAGAGTAGTTATGGAAAGCCAACTAGCAGAAGTCAATTGGATGAGGGATAGATATGAACAACTGTCACTAATTGACGAGAAGAGACTGAAGGCCCTATACCATGTTCAAGGTTATCAGAGAAGAATAGCAAGAGCTTTTAACAAGAGAGTCAGGAACAGAGGCTTGAAGAAAGGGGATTTGGTACTCAAAGAAATCAGAATGCCGATTCATGATCCAAGAGGGAAGTTCAAGCTAAGCTGGGTGGGACCCTACAACATCAAGGAGATATTGTCAGGCGGAGCCATACGTCTTATGGATATAGATGGGAATGAGTTCTCTCAACCTACCAATTTGGATCAATTGAAAAAGTATAATGTATAAATAAATAAAAAAGAGAGTAAAATAAAATAAAATAAAATAAAAAAGCTCGCTAGGTAGAAAACCTGCAAAGGCTGCCTAGGCAAAAAGTAGAGCATAAAAAAAAATGCTTTTCAATTGATCCCATGAACTACAAGGACCTGATTCTCCAAGTATTCAAAATAAAGTTGAAAGTTTTATGAGAAAAAGATATTCGAAAATGGAGATATGTAGGCAGCCCATAAAGTCAATTTGGGTGCGGTCCAATTTCTTAAGGCAAAACAACTTAGTGTTTGATTTCAATTGTAATTATTTGCAGTCATTTATTCAAAACTAAAAAGATAGAATTCTTTTATTCATGAAATGAAGAGAAACCTTTCAAAGGTCTATTACATGTCATATGATCCTAGTTTCGTTTATTCTAACTAATAAAAGCATGGAAAATATGTTTCAAAAGTTCATCAAATCCTTCCTTCCTTACTTGAAGTTTATTCAGAGTCATCATATCTTCTTCTCTTGTAAAGTACTACTTGTAAAGCATTAAATGGAAGTGACGAAGTGTCTCCTCGCTCTTCAGATGAGAGACTTTCGATAAATCCTGAAATCCTAGCCTTCCTTTCTTGTCCCCGAGTACCCATATTCTGAGATAACCATTGTTTATAAGCCTCATCCAGTTCAAAAGGCCCATGAGAGAAATCGATGTGAGTTGTGCGTAATACAGATGGCCACCTTGACATCAAAGCCTTCACCATCGATGGAGAGATCGCCTTGGAAGTGTAAGTATGCTCTGAGAGAGATGGAACCATTTGTTTAGTTCCCATTTGGCGAAGCAGTCGGGTTGCCCAATAGAAGAAAGTACATTTCAATCCTATTAAAATCACTGCAAAATAACCTAGAGAACGTAGCAGATAACGACCAGAACAATCCCAATCATGTACATACCATTCAATGTCATTCCAAGAAAGGGTAGAAAGAAAAGTCAACCATTCGAGTAAAGAGTTCTCTCGAGGTAGGGTAATAGCACGGCGATGATAGGAAGCATAGTAAGAGGTACCAGTGGAAGAAGCAATGAATTTAAGCCTCTCGATTAACCACATTTGCAGTAGAATGAGACTACCTTCAAAAGAAACATTGGGGTCGGCGTGAAGTTTGTCTAAACCATTCAGAGTCTCGGCGAGGACCATGGGCATCATGTTTTGTGATGAAGAAAGAGGTAAAACTAGCTCACACAATTCTAATGGAACCAGGAAAGAGCCAGTACAGAAGAAAAATTGCCCGAGAAGGCATAAAACTAAGGCATGTTGAACGGGCCGTGAAGTGGTGAATTGATTCAAGTCGGGATGAAGAAAAGAGGTAGCCAGTTTCAAAAGGTTAAGATTGGTACCTTCGATGAATGTAGAAGTATCTCCTTCAGAGATCTCGAGAAGAGAAGCGAGAGTTGTTGTGTACTTGTGCCGAATCTGTGGGAAGATGAAAGGTCCTTTGAGAGGAACGGACATGATCGCACAGAATTCCTCCAACAGTGGGCATACTTCTTCGGTGCCGGAGTTGAAAACATGAGTTGTGGGATCCCAAAAGTGGCTTGTAGCAATGAGAAACGTGGTTTCTATCTTGATTTGTTGAAGAGAAAAGCATGCATTCAAGTTGAAGTGAGCGAACACCTTCTTGTCTTCCTTCGTCATTCTCGCCATGAATCTTTTCAAAACCTAGGGGAGAGCCTCCATGATGCTTAAAACTATTGTAGGATGGTTGTAGAGGCTGCTAAGGGTTCCTTTTTATAGGCCTAGGTCAAGTTTGAAGAGAAAATAGAAACCAAAAAGGCTAGAATTTGGAAACTGCCAAAAATAGGCAAAATTAGGCGGGCCAACTCGGTGACCGTCCTAGGCAGGACGGCTAGCCGTCCTAGGGTGGACGGCCAACCATCCTAGCTTGGATGGTCACCAGGATTTGGCCACCCATTTTTGCCAATTTTGCTTATTTTCGAGTTTTTGTGCATTTGGGGTCCTGATTTTGATTTTTGTTGACTTTGTTGCTATTTACAAGTTTTAAAACATTTGTATTAGTTTAATCATGATCAAAAGTGAGAGAGTTAATAGCAGTGAACATGTTTTAACAATGCACATACACCCTAAAAAGAAGAAAGTTCGTTTTGGCACAAATGTTTGCAAATTACATATGATTTTCAAAATGAAACCCCATGTCTCATAAAAGATTGGTCAATGTCTTCGAGAGCTCCTCCTTATCCCTCTACTAGATCCCTCGCCAGCTGAGGAATAACGTGGTGGGTCAGGTGCCTGAAACAGTGTTCACGGTTTGATCAGTTTGTGAGAAGGGAATGAAGATGGACTTTTGAATGTGATCTGAAGTTACATGTTGACAAGCAAGAGCGGAAGTCCTCAAGCTCATCATGCGTAGATCACGCCTCATGGCGGTGGTAAGATCAATGTAATCCTGGCAGTACTCTCGAGGAACCTATCAGGAAGGGAATGATGTCAGTGTATCTGTGGGAATGCGTGTGCAGTTGTTTGATTCAGTGGGAGGTTTACCTGTTCGTAAGAAGGATCTATGTGATATCCCTCATCGACTGAAGGTTGTGAAATAGTAGAAGTCATGAAGTTATCTTCGACTATTAGCTCGATATTCTAGTCTGCAGGCTGCAAGGTAGGAGGCCTATTTGTGTCTTGATCATCATCACTAGCAGCAGCTCTAGAGCTTTGACCCCTGGAACGGCGACCCTGTGGACATAAAGATGAAGTTTTGTGATTGCATTTATAGGGATGAAAGAAAGCACTCTCAAAAGTCATACCCTCTCCGGTAGCTCTCCAGTCGCTAAGGGACGCATCAAGAACTGTTGGCAGAAGACCTCATAGCTCGCATCAGAGAAAAGGAAAGCAGAAAGATCCACTCATCTCTTAGATTCTAACAGGGCCTCACCCTTCAGTTTATCAGTGTGACGCATGTTTGCAGGAGGCAGAAAAGGCACCCTAGCTGCATCTATGTTTCCATAGACTTGGCGACAGACTCTCTCACCCAAGTACCAATATCTGCCAGCAGGCCCCTCAAACAAGATTCGCCTGTGTCAGGAGTATGCTCTGTGTGTGAGGGGAAGCCAAAGTAGTCCTCCAAATACCCCATGGGTCCCAGTTCACCTGAAGATTATGAAGATTATGAGAGTTGAATTTGGAAGATTTAAGAGAAAGACAATGGTTTGAGATTTTACTTGTTCCGCAGTGAAACCAGCAAGGATAGCCTTGGCAGTGGCATAATCATACCTATGGAGGTTGGATTTTTTCTTGTTGCATGGATCAAAGCGAGCTAGAAATGGCCATTGGTTAACTTCCTCTTTCAAGAGAGGACAACCAAGACCCAAGTAGATAAAAGCCCATACCTACATGAGAGAAAGATCAGGAAATTGACAAAGATATAGAGAGATTTTGTTGAAAGACACCAGATGAAATCAGTACCTGCCATATGAAAGCCAAGCCGCCGAAGTCTTGAGCAACATCTCGTGATTTGTCGCTCATGGAGCGATACATGGTCGCTAATGCCGCTTCACCCTAGTCGTATAGGTGAACATTATCCATATCCTCCAAACTCTTCAAGAAGCCTAGAGGGGCTATGTCCTGTGTACCTGCAAAGAAAGTGCATGAAAGCAAATACAGAATGAATGCTCGGGCAATATCTTCGGGTTCCCCTCCCTCCTCTTCACTTTGAATGCTGAAATGATTATAGAGCCAAGAGCGTCTGACTCCCTTTTTGGTTAAAGGAATATTTTCAACGCCCAGGATATTTTGTAAGTACTCTTCATCGATGTGAGCTTCATCGTAGAAAGCAATTGGTTGGCCTCCAATAAGAAGTCCTGTAATCATGGTGAAATTGAGTGGGGTCATGGTCATTTCCCCGAACCCGAACCCCAAATGAAATGTGTTGGTGGTATCCCAACAGAGTTCAGATAGAGCTATCATGGCCATTCTATCCATGTTGTCGAGCCAGAGAGAATCTAAGAAGAACTTGAAGCCTGCCTGCTCAACAATGGCTTTAGTTTGAGGTTGACGGGTCTCCATTAATTCCCACTATTTGATCAGTTTACCCAAGGAATATCGTGTACGAATTTCGAAATTGGGCTGCACAAGCACGTTTGTGTTATATTCACATCAAAGCAATTGTTATTATTTCTAAATGAGCTTTGATTCAAATGCAATGCAAGTATGGCTATTGATTTACATATCATGAAATGAAGTAAAATTTATGCTTTGAATGAGCCAAAATGATCAATACATTTTCAAAAGGTTTTTACAAAAAGATGTGTGCATATTGTATGATACAATTTATTATCAAAGGCATGTGTGGTGTCACCAAAATCCAAAGTGTTTCAAATTTAAAATTGATGGTGTTTTAATCAAATTAAACATCATAAAATTTTTTTGAGATACTTTACTTGACATGAAAGGACTTGTAAAGAAGAAAATGGATGATTGTGTCATTTAGGCATTTTATCAAACATGTGATATGCATATTTCCAAAAAAATATTTTCAAAGAAAATTGATCATGGCAAATACTTTCTAAAATCCTACAAAAATCATTGAAAAAAGATTAGGATATGTTTGATTTGGAAAATCAAAGTTTACTTCATTGAGGCATTTCATCGAACACTTGGTGTGCACCATTGACAAGCTTGTGAAGCTATGAAATGGGGCTCCCATGCTTTTCCCAAAAGATATGATGATATGAAATCAACAATCACAACATGCAAGCAATCATTTCAATTTAATCAAACACATATGAATCAAAAGTTATTGATGAGATCTAACTTACATTTTCTTTGGAGTGAATATATGAAAGATGTGTTCTAGGCTCCAAGAGTAGACATGGTGGATGAGAGTCTCCATATGATGGTGCCTTGTATCTAGCCTTAACTTCCAAGAATGGATACTTTGAATAGGGTGGAGGAGATTGATTTCTATCCATCTTTGAAGAAAGTCAAGTATGTGAGAGGTGGAGAGGTTCACACCAAATGAAAACAAGTTGAAGAACTTGGAGAGATGATGATTTTGTGTTGACAAGGGTATGAACCAATGTTTGGTTGGGTTTATGATGATTGAGGATCAAGAGTGAGAGTTTTGGAGCACAATAGGCTTAGAAATGCTTAGAAGGAGCATGAAAGAGCATACATGAGCATAAGGGGGATTTTAAAACAAAATTTTCAGGTCACACATGGTGACCGTCCTAGCTAGGACGGCCAACCGTCCAGCCCAGGACGACTAGCTGTCCAGGCTAGGACGGCCACCATTGTGCCCCTCTTTGATTTTCTCAAATTTTGATTTTTGATCGAATTTTCCTTGAAAAATTAGTTCATGTTTTGCATAAAAATTATCACTAAATGATGATTTTGAATGATGATTTTGAAATAATGATTTTGGAAAATATTTTATATGGGAGATGTACCATATAAAATAATGATTTGATGATATACTCATATGGGAGATGTACCATATGAACAATGAGTTTGAAGTTGTTTTATGTGAGACATAAAATAACGATTTGAATTGTCTTATGTAATTTGAAATTATTTTATGTGAAACATAAAATGAAGAGGTGAGATTATTTTATGTGAGACATAAAATAATGCTTTATATGGGAGATGTACCATATAATTGATGATAGATTCATATGGGAGAGGTACCATATGAACAATGAGTTTGAATTATTTTATGTGAAACATAAAATAATGTGTTTGAAATATTTCATGTGAGACATGAAATGATGAGTTTGAATTATTTTATGTGAGACATAAAATAATGTGTTTGAAATATTTCATGTGAGACATGAAATGATGAGTTTGAATTTGTTTTATGTGAGACATAAAATAATGTGTTTGGAATATTTCATGTGAGACATGAAATAGTGATGTGAAATTATTTTATGTGAAACATAAAATAATAATCTTCATATGGGAGATGTACCATATGAACAATGAGTTTGAATTATTTTATGTGAAACATAAAATAATGTGTTTGAAATATTTCATGTGAGACATGAAATGATAAGTTTGAATTGTTTTATGTGAAACATAAAATAATGTGTTTGAAATATTTCATGTGAGACATAAAATAATGAATTTGGATTATTTTATGTGAAACATAAAATAATGGGTTTGAAATATTTCATGTGAGACATGAAATGATAAGTTTAAATTGTTTTATGTGAAACGTAAAATAATGGTTTGAAAATGTTTATATAGGAGAAGTACTATATAAATAATGATTTTTATGGGAGATCTACCATATGAATGATGGATCTGGACTATTTTATGTGAGAGAAGTATCACATAAAATAAAGATTTGGAATTGTTTTATGCAAAGCATAAAAAGTGTGTTTATATGAGAGAAGTATCACATGAGATGATTTGTGTATACTTATGTGAGTCGGATATCACATAAATGTTTGTTTTGTGGTTTGCTGATATGTGTTTGACTCCTAAGATCACCGAAGTGTGAAAATGGGATGTCATTTTGTTTCGTCGGTATTACATGACAAAGCCATGAAACACCAACGAGGGGCTTCTGTGAACACCCCATTTTCACCAATTATTTTGATTATATATATGTTTATGTAAATGATTAGCTTGAAAAGTTGGTCATTTAATGGGAGATTGGACTTGTAAGGACCAATTTACCCAAATTGCCCCTTTTCGAAGAAAAGAGACAATTCATTATTTGATGTGTACATTTGGATTGGAATCAATCCATTTGAATTACATTTGACTTTTAAGGTGTTTTAGAACATCCCTGTAAATTTTCATGGCATTCTGATGAGAACTCGATAGGTAATTAGGGTTTTTGCGACTTGAGGGGCGTTTTCGTCATTTTTCTCGTATAATTTCCGAATGACCTCCGAATTCGAAACGGATTGTTTCATTGAGTTTATATGGATGTGTGGAGTGTATTTGGAGTGCCAATTGAACTTTTGAATGGTTGGAATAGATTCGTCCAAAATCAATCCCACGGGTAAGAATGAGTCAAATTAGGGTTTTGTTCAGATTGACCGTGAATTGGTCGTTTTCACCAAAATTAAAGATTTTCAAAACATGTTTTCAAGTATCAATTTCATATTAAAACCATGTTTTTAGAAGTGGTTCAAGCCTAATTGATCAATTTTATAAAACAAGGAATGGCCATTTGACCAATTTTGGCACAACCGGGTCAATCGGCTAGCTTTTTACCAAAACCCTTGACCATGGTCAAGTATTTTTGACCCAAAAACCTTCTAAAAGTGTGGAGGATCAAAATACGGTCGTTTTGATACCTGGATTATCGAATTTGGATGAGAATTGACCAAGATATGACCAAAATACAAAATCCCATTGAAAATTGGGGAAATTTGGGAAAGTCACTACGGTGACCATCCTAGCTAGGACGGCCAACCGTCCAGCCCAGGAAGGCTAGCCGTCCAGCCTTGGATGGTCACCAGGATGCTCGAGCAAAGTTTGTAATTTTGGAAGGTTTGAGGCTCTCGCACCCATTTTGGCCGATTTGATTGGTTTGGGATTCAGCTTGTAAACCCTAGGGGGACTCATTCTAAGCCTTAGGATCATTTTTAGATGGATTAATCCCAACCATCCATGGTTATTTACCCTAACTCTATAAGTATGCTTTGATAGAGTTAGGTTGGGGAGGTGGACAAAGTTCAAAGAATTCTAGGGTTAGAGAGGAGGCTACATATCTGGTTTTTCATTCTTACACCATTGAAGGAGAGAACTAAGGTGGAGAAGAAAGGAGAAGGACTCAAGGCTTGGAACTTGAAGAAGATTAATCAAGGAGAAGAGAGAAAGGTGAGTGTTTTCCTATTGAATAAGTCTTTTCTCATTTGTTCATGTATGATAGCATAGTATTAGTTTTATGTTTGATTGTTTTGATATTTATTATATATATATATATATGCATGATTAGAATAGGATGAGTGGTTAATATAAGGTAGTAATATGTTTAATATATTTAGGAATAATCTTGTTAGGACTTTATGTAAACAAGCATGTTTAGAGTTAGTTAGTTTAATTATGATTGTATGTTAACAAGTATGTTAGGATGTCTTTTATTGTGATTTCATGTGATTAGATGTGATTAGGGTTAGTTTTATTATTATTTCATGTCATATGTATGATTAGGGTTAGCTTTGATGTTATTTTATGTGAGTAAGCATGATTAGGATTAGTTTTATTGTTATTTATGTGTAGATGCATGATTAGAATTAGTTTTATTGTTATTTATGTGTAGATGCATGATTAGAGTTAGTTTTATTATGATTTTATGTAAGTATGCATGATTAGGGTTAGTTTTATTATGATTGTATGTTTAGCAAGCATATTAGGATGTCTTTCATTATGATTTTATGTGATTAGATGTGTTTAGGATTAGTCTTATTATCATTTTGTGTTAGTTAACATGTTTAGGATTAGTTTTGTTGTTATTTTATGCTAGTTATCATGTTTAGGGTGAGTCTTTCATTATTTTATGTGTAAGCATGTTTAGAATAGATATTGATATGTTCATATTGTTATTTGAATCTCTTGATGTTTGATTGATGGTGTTAATGATGATATGAATGTGTTAATATGTTATTTTGACATGTGTTGAGTCTTGAGTCTTTTTGTTTATGCTTTTTATGATTATTTAAATACTTGCCATGAATTTGATTGTTTGAATATATAAATTGTGTACGAGGGAGCGTGCAAAGGTAAGACCCTCCCCTTGTGTTTAAATTAATTGTTTAAGCATATTTTTGTGTAGTTTTTGATATGTTTTTGCATGGTAATTTAGTCAAACATGTTAGATTGTATGCTAGGGTGTTTATTTGTTATTTCTGTGGATTAAAAATGATTTTTTGAGGTGTTTTAAGCTCGTATTCAAATCTGTCCAGCTTTGAATATGTGTTTTAAATGGCTTAATTATCATTTTTAAGTCATATCTTGCATGATTCTTATAGCATTTTCATAGTATATTCATATAGAGAGCATGCTAGGCCATCTTCACATTTTTTATTCTTTGTTTTCATAGTTTTTAGAGTGGTTTAAAGTTCATACTCAAATCTGTCCGGGTTTGTTTATGTCCTTAAAGCGCTTCTAAAAATTATTTTAGGATCAAATCAAATGTAGAAATATGCCTAGGTTCACATAGTATAATTAGTATGCATTTAAGAACATTTTCATGCATTGTAGAATTGATTTGAATGTGTATTTGTTTAATTTATTTAAAATTCCAGCATGAATTGGCATTAGGATTTTAGGGTTTTAGACAAACTTTAGGGCTAGTTAGAGACCCTAGGCTTAGGAAGGTCAGTTGACCTTCCCTAGGACTGTCCTTTGTTGTAAAGATCATGATCTGAATTAGGTGTTTTAATAGATTTGAGAGTCAATCTTTGAGATATTTTATAAAAAGATTTTTGATATAATGTTTATGAAATAAACATGATTTTATGAAAGATTTGATTATTAAATGATTTTCAAAAGAATTTGAAATGTTTTAAGATTTTTACCTTGGAATGAGATTCCTCCCGATATGATTTGTTTTCTTGAAATATCTTTGAAAAAGATTTTCAATTGGAATTGAATTCTAAAGATGAGAATTATTTAGAGTATTTGGATTTTATGAAAGTCTTTTAATTTGAAATGATTTCAAATAAATGATTTTAAACGGATAAAAAACTCTTGAAGCTAGAGTCTTGAATTAGGTTGAATACCTTTGATGATGTGATCGATTACAATAGGAGAGTCCTAGGGTGTTCGAACTACGTGGACTTTGATACTTGCTGGGTGACACTAGTAAGTTACGTAGGCGCTAATAGGGCTCAAGTCCGCCCTAGGATGCCCGTAGGGTATTCTAGGTTCTTAGGGTTTGTTTGTATATTTTTTATTATTAATATAACTAATATAGATTATTGCATTTATCTATTTTGTTGGTTGATTAGATTATTTAGGATTATTTGCATTAAGAATTTAAATAGCCCAAATAAATTAGAAGTCCTTTAATTAGGGCGAGGTGGGTGCCTACAAGTGAAAGCTTGGAACCTTCCCTCGTCGTAACCTAGCCCTCGGATCCCACTCTGGTTTATAGACTGTCTTTTCATTGGAATGAAGTTGGTTTTGTTTTTGAATTTAAAATAAAACATTTTTATGGTTTCCTTATTCCTTAAAAATAAGGTGGCGACTCCTTTGTTTTGTTGTTTTCTAAAAATCCCTAATCACACCGCCCGGTGATGATGTGGACACCTCATAAGCCTGTCAAAAAGGCTGGTCCACAGGTACGTCCATGAAGATAATTAAACCAGTCTTCAATAAAGTTGCCCAATAAAATAGAGAATTATTGAAAATAGAATAGAGGATACGAAGGAGAAGAGTAGATTGAATCATAATCAACTTCTCAAATGAGGCTTATAACTCCTCTATTTATGGGATAAAAACTAGCCGTTTATAGCCGTTGGAAACTAGCCGTTTATAGTCGTTGGAAATAAATTAAAATATTAAAAGTTTTGAAATTTAATAATATTTCTCAACAATCCCTTGCTTCATACTTAACTAGATTACAATTAAAGATTTTGAAAAGACTCCTTATGAATTATGGAAGAATAGAGCACCTAGATTATATATCTTAAAAATGTGGGGGTTTACATAGTGATGAAATGAAATTGTGTTTTGCATGTGATCTAGAAAGAACAAAATGCTTAATTTATTTATGCAAATGTGATGCATAATATAATGCTCAAGTTGAAGTGTATGTCATTTCTAATATTGCTTATGCAATGATTTTATGATAATATATGTTATGTACTTCTTTGTTTGAGTATCTATGTGAAGAGAAATTGCATGAGGAAATTTATTATCTTAAAATATTTGATCATTTGTTGATTATTATGAAGTACAAAATATGATGCAAAAATGTGTGCAAGTTGTTTAATTGTTATAGATCATGAAGTACTAGAAGACGAGAAGTATCAAAATTTGTTCAAGTCAACTTTGCCATCGTCTTCAACATATTTCTAGAGTGGAAAAGAGAAATAAAAAAAAATTATTATATGAGCAAATGCATAAAAGTATGTCTCAGCATTAGTATGAGCGCTAAATCCATTCCAGAGTGGAAAAGAGTAATAAAAGAAAGTTATTATATGAGCAAATGCATAAAATGCATGTCTTGGGATTAGCATGAGTGCTAAATCCAAATCCATCAAGGGGGATAGGACTTAAGCCCACAGGGAGTCACCAACGGAAGTAACCCAACCTATGTGATTGGAGATCTCATGAAGAAGGTTCAATGGGTTAAAACAATTCGCAGAGCGTGACTCATTAAAAGCATTTATATATATATATATATATATATATATACACACACACAGGGCTGATCAAGTCAGGACGTCCTGACCGGACTCTACATCAGCCCAACTGTTCTTGGCCCTTGAATGGGAAATAAGGGAGATCTAACGGATCTGATGAGGGTTGGCTAAAACATGCGGGTCTTGACCAAGAAACGGGTTATACCCGGTTTGGATAATCACTCATCCTCTTTTCAGATCTGGTAAAAATGTTAAAGAAGAAAGAGGGAGAGAGAGAGAGAGTGGGTTTCAGATCTGTGAAGGAGAGAAAGAGAAGAAAGAGGGAGAGAGAGAGAGTTTCAGATCTGCGAAGGAGAGAGAAGAAAGAGAGAGAGAGAAGGGCACTCGCCACCACGCCGGAGAAGAAGGGGGTTTTTCATCCGCCAGCTCGCTGGAGAAAGGTAACCCCAAAAAACCCAAACGTTGTGTTTTTCTTTTCATTTTGATACAAAAACTCATCTTTTCCTTTCATTTTGACACAAAAAAACCTAACCTTAACCCAAAATCTTTCGATGTTTTCACCATTTTTATTATTGCTATGTAACACACTGATTTTTGAATTTTTTTTTTTTTTTTGTAAAAATCAAATTTGGGAGGTTTTTACATGACTTGTGCGGTTGATTTAACAATGTTCTTCAAACAATGTGTTTGGGTGCCAAGAAAAAGGGGGAAAGAGTAGGAAAATTTGAAAATTTTTTTTGCTTGCTAACAGTCGGCTGTTAGCATGAATCAGTCGACTATTAGCAAGCCAAATTTTTTTTTGAAAAACCCCTTCTCTGTCGGTCGACTGATACATGCTAACAGCCGACTGTTAGCAAGCTTTGCTTTTTTTTTTTTTTTTGTTCTAGGGATTCTTTTGCTTCTTCTATTTTTGCTTCTCTTCTATCTTTTTTGATTAGTGAGGATGATTAAGAATGTGTTAGATTTAAATACTAAGCCGATAATCATATATCATAGTCTTGGCTAGTTTTGCTCTTTGTGAATTTATGACCTGTAAGTATAGTTTCTGATTTGGCATCGTCTTAAATCTTAAATTGTGCACCAAAGAGATGCAGCTTATTTGGTTTTTTCCAGGTGTCGGAAGTGACCTTAGGTTAAGAGTTGTTGATTTTAAGCTAGGTGAGGTAGATTTAGTGTTGTTGCAGATAATGTTCTGATGTTCATATGCGCACTAAAGAAAACCTTTATGCCAATTAATTAGTATATGGTAATTCATAATTGTTAATACATTATTAATGGAGTTTACTAGAAATGACTCTGGGGCGCCCCTTTTCTTTTCAAGTCATTTTCGTGTGAGGTCTGTTTGTGCTGTTTGAGGGATGGTATTACTTTAATTCCATATGAATTTTTTTTCCATAGTTAACTGCTTATGGCCCATATCAGTTTTTATTTTGGTATGATATTAATGCTTGCCAATAAATTCCATTTGTTAAGTCTGTGATTTACCATTGGGGGCATTTGGTGAAAAAAGAAAGGAGAGACAGAGAGGAAAAGTGCTGCATTAGGCAATATTACATGGATAATATGCCTGGGTATCTGGCAAATTTGGAAATTTGACTTGCATGTTACGTAAACATCATATGCTGGAATTTGATATGAAATAGTATTTCCTTCAATAATTTTATTTTTATTTTTTTCGGTATGTTCCCTTCACATGTAGTTATAATTGATAACTAAGTTCATTTGCAACATGAAGAATTTCGAAGTTTCTGCACGTCTAGGTAAAATGTCCATGTGAGATTGCCTAATGTGGCCTTTCATTTTTACACTGAGACTAAATGAATCACATGCCATAATGAAAGGTCGCGAACCTACCAGTTTGAATTAATTTGCAAAAGTTAATATGATGCTGAAGTTGAAATCCCTGTAAATAAGTGGTTGACTACAAGAAGTATTTATGATTTACAGGTCGGAGAAAGATTATAACTGAGTGAATTGTTTTCATATTAAATAAACAGTCTTATTTAATTCTTATGCGAGTAACTGTCTGCCTTAAAGTGCATTTGTGATTTCTGCTCCTGCAATTTTTGTCAGTCTGCTAGCTAGGATTGAGAATGTAAAGTTAGGTTTTAAATTTTTTACAACCCTGCTCAATGTAAACCTGATCAGCCAACCTTTAACTTAGGAGTCAATTCTCATTTTATTGATTTCAACTTGCCTATGTTACTCTGACTCTTTATACTAGCACTTGAATAATTTGACTGTGCCTTTGGATAAAACCCAGATCAACATAACAGATTAGATTTGCATGGGCTGGTTTGTCATTGTACCCACTCAACAGTTGAGAGTGCCAAGCTGATTTCTAGTTCAGGGTGACAAATATGTGGATTCGTATGCAGCACAGGTAAATGGTAAATGTACTGGATTCGTTGAATGTGTTGACAAATATGTGGAACGTATGCAGCACAGGGATTCTCCACACTATAAGGTTGTTGGACCAACAGGACACGAAGCATCTATGGAGTTGTATAGTGATGCTCGACTAGTTAAATTGCATGAAGAACAACGTCTGTTGAAGCAAACACAGCGATGACACTCAATAATTTTACTATTTTTGGTGGTGGTTGTTTTGGGGCTATTATTTACAAAATAACGTGTCTGTATTTAATCTCGAAAAACAACCCAGTTTAGCATTATGTGGTTAGACCGAATTTGGAGTTGAATCATGGAAATTGTCTTTTATTGTAATATTTGAAGAGTCACTAATATGTGGTTAGACCACATTTTTCCATTTTTTTCCTCCTTTCTTTATTGGGTTCTGAATTGCACCAATAGAAGCATCTGTTCGTATTAAATAGGAAGGTGTTATTTTCCCAGTGCAGACTTCGAACAATAATTCCTCGAGTGTTCGATCAAAGTATTACTGTCATTTACTTATAGAGTTGTACTTCTACTTTTTATAAATTTTGTTTTTCTATTTGGTTTATTTGGCAGTTAGTTTTCCGTAATTAAAAAAAAAATTGGTTTTAAAAAGGAGTAACATTATTGCTGTTGAGATTCTACTGGCATCAAAACATGCTCACGTTTAGTGGTGGCAGCAGTCAGGAGGAGCCATCTATGTGGGAGGGTATAGGTGGAGAGCCTTCGATTCTTCTGCTAAGGGACTTGGATCAAAGAAAAGGAAAATGAAAAAGGGGTCCCAAGCTCACTATGAAGTGAGCTCCACACTTCCGTTGTGTCTTGATACGGTTATCTCAGCAATGCTCATTAATCAATAAGACAAGGAAGAATTTAATTTTTGGAGGAATATGTAATTTTCAATGGCAAGACCTTAGAGACATTCGAGCACAAAGATGGCTCCTATACAATTTATATACCAAAGAGGACACAAGACCTGCCCACACAACAAGAGCAAAGCTGAATATAAAATTTTAAGCCAACTTGTTCTCCATATAAGCTGCAAAGGAAACTTCTCAAATGAACCATTTAACTATGATGTACTCAATTTTTTAAGTTTGGCTTCAAGTAAATAGAAACCTAATATTCTATTAGGGCAGCCTTACAAAAAACTATTATAGACATACTAAGTCTGTGAATTCGGCAAATTCAGCCTTACAAAAAACTATTATCTTCAGAAAATCCATGAAGCCAGTTCCAGAGTTCCCTGGTTCACTTTCATCATATGAATCTTCAAAGTACTTTGGAGATTCCTGATCTTCTAACATGCCATCTACAACAGATTCCTTGACATTCAGATCTGTGTTGAGAGAAGCAGCACCAGCTGAAAGAAACATGCATGAGAAATTTGAAAGTACTAAAGGCCAGGCTAAAGAAAAATGAATGGGAAAAAAATAAAAAATAAAAAAATCTCACCAGTCATATGTGACTGGACATATTCAGTAAATACCGGATTTTGCATTACAGCATCCCAGACATTTTGATCACAGGCAATTGAGGTAGCAACATTTTGGGCAAAAAGTCAAAAAAAAAAAAAAAAAAAAATTATAGTCCCATCAGTGGTTTCATCCATCAATGACACCTCAAAAATTCCTGTAACTGAAAACAGGCACACTACAAAATGAACAAATGCAAGCGAGAGTGCACGCACACACAATCACATCATCTGTTATTGCAAGCTACTGCCGTGTAATTAACACCACCTTATCCATGAATCTACATCACAAACAACATAAGCAAATTCCCAATTTGGCTTGCTAATAGTCGATTGATTCATGCTAACAGCCGACTGTTAGCAAGCCAATTTTTTTTTTCCAAATTTTCCCACTCTTCCCCCTTTTTCTTGGCACCCAAACACATTGTTTGAAGAACATTGTTAAATCGATCAACCGCACGAGTCATGTAAAAACCTCCCAAATTTGATTTTTACAAAAAAAAAATTTCAAAAATCAGTGTGTTACATAGCAATAATAAAAATGGTGAAAACATTGAAAGATTTTGGGTTAAGGTTAGGTTTTTTTGTGTCAAAATGAAAAGAAAAGATGGGTTTTTTGTGTCAAAACGAAAATAAAAACACAATGTTTGGGTTTTTTGGGGTTACCTTTCTTCGGCGAGCTGGCGGATGAAAAACCCCCTTCTTATCCGACGTGGTGGCAAGTGCCCTTCTCTCTCTCTTTCTTCTCTCTCTCGTTCGTAGATCTGAAACTCTCTCTCTCTCCCTCGTTCTTCTTTTACGTTTTTACCATATTTGAAAAGAGGATGAGTGATTATCCAAACCCGGTATAACCCGTTTCATGGTCAAGACTCGCGTGTTTTAGCCAACCCTTATCAGATCAGTTAGATCTCCCTTATTTCCCATCCAAGGGCCAAAAACAGTTGGGCTGATGTAGAGTCCGGTCAGGACGTCCTGACTTGATCAGCCCTGTATATATATAATGAGAGAGTCTCATTTCCTATCCCTATGCTGAGAGTGCTATTTATGTGACAGTAAGGAAGAGTTTTACTCTGAATGAATTCAAGGCAGGCAAATTCCTGCAGGGTATAAGTCACAGTACCCTTGGAGAATTCACCTAAGTGAGAAGTCGTCGTGAGGCAGCGACTATGAGGTTTGGGCTGACCTCTAGGAACTCTCATGATATCAAATATCAGTGAATGGCCATAAAAAGCGCTAACCCGCGAACCACGTCTTATAATACTATGTGTGTGACATGTTGAAGTTTGGTTCAAGAGGTCTAGTTCAATACCTTGTATACTATGACTTCTCAAATGGAAGCTGTCAACACTAAGTGTAGGTTCAAGTCTTCGAGACACCTATACCCATTGTATAGTATATAAGTTGCCCTATATTTTTGTGTTTCTATATATGGAGATATATTTTAAAGTTTTGAAATTTGTGGGGGATTGTTGAGAAATATTATTAAATTTCAAAACTACCACCTATCCCTATTTCTAAGGAATTCAAAAACTCACGCGAGTCTTGAGAAGTTATCCCTATTTCTAGTAAGTTCAAAACCTCACATAGAGTGAGCAGTTACCAATATTAAGTAGTTATCTACAACATTTTAACTTCTCTTTCAAACTTCTTAAACTACAATTCTTGAAACATTCATCTCTCATTCCATATTAATTTCTACACATATCTCAAATTGACTGTCATGTGGTCAATGAAAATTTGAAAATATCGAACATCTCCATTACATAGAATTTGTGAGTACAAAAAATCTGAGCTTCATTTAATCTTTTGAGGTTTTATTTGATCATGATTGTATAAAGTCTACCTGATGTTCTCTAATGGCAGGTTCAACCACTCGATCAGACATTCCTTTCACGAATCCAACATCTCTTTCGCTTTGGAAATGGAATTTGGGTTTGTAGTAATCTGTCTCTATAACATGTACTTCATGTAAATACTTTCATCATGTATTTTTTAATATGTGATACTACTCCACTATAACCTATTAACGTAATTTTTATTTATGAAATCATAATGTAATTCCTTATTTATTTCTTTATTCCATGACCTACTAGATAATGTATTCTATACTAATCTACTGTAACATATAATCGTAATTTATATTTATTAAATCATAATGTAATTCCTTCCTTTTTTTTGTTCATGGTGGAATTGGATACCTTTATCCAATGGAAAATTCCATTTGTCCTCCCTTTTCATCCTCCCATGTGCATCTGACTAACTTGAAAAAGGTATTTCAAGAAATTGACTGTTGGATTTGATGTTCCACTTATACTTATCATGAATGCAAAATCACATTGATCCAACAGTCGGTTTTTGCAATTTTGAAAAAAAAAAAATTGTTAAAAATTATGAAAAACTGTCATAGTCTATTTTTTGAAAAACTGACCGTTGGATCAATGTGATTTTTTGCAGTCGTGATACGTATAAGTGGAACATCAAATCCAACGGTTGGTTTTCAAAATAATTGTTCTAAGTTGGTCAGATGCATAGGGGAGGACGAAGAGGGAGGACAAAAAGGGATAACGAATAGAATTGTTGTTTATTAATGATGAAAATTTTAACTCTTTGAGAGATATACCTTTAACAAATTAATAATGTAGATTTTAACTCTTCGAAATAGACAAATATTATACTAATATTGGGAGCAGAGGAATAAGTTAGAGAGATAAAAATATAATGATAATATCATACCAACAACTCACAACTCATGCTGTTATAAGTACGTACATTCAATAGATTATGATTTCTATTATGCAAGTGCTCTCTCTCTCTCTCTCTCTCTCTCTATATATATATATATATATATATATACATAAAATATCATTCTCACTCTATGGTTCAATGCTTTTTATATATACAAGTAATACCCAGTCCATTTTTGAAAATGTTTTCAAAACCTATTTTATTAAGAATATTCTTGAACATAACCCATACTACACCAACATCATAAAGTATTTTTTCTAAAATTTCAAAATCTTAAGCTTTTAATTTTAAACTAAAAAAAATAATAATAATAAGAATTCAAAACAAATTTCATAATTTTCATGTTTAGAGTCATTATTTCCAAAAACTGCAAGTTTTGAGAGATTTGAAACATAATTTATGTATCATCCAATTGTCCATTTAATTATATTTAAATAGAAAAACTTACAGAAGGATGCATATATAGGGTGGTAATAAGTAGGCATTTCAACACTTTTTATTTTCTATCATTATCACTATAAGACCCAAAACCAGACCCTACTATTTTCTTCAGGTTAAGATTTGATAAAAATTGAGAATTTTCAAATTCACTTTTAAAAAAGTAGTTTTTTAAATCTTAAATTGAGAAATGGAATAGATTGTTTACAAAAATATTTACCGGAAACATAATTAACATACAATGATGCATAGAGTGGTAATAAGTAGGTACATTGCGTGAGTGAAAAATGAAATACAATGCGTTGAAAATTTCGAAAAAAAATTAAATTGAGTAAAAAATCTTGCATTAACAAAATGTGGTTATTAAAAATTTAGATATATAAATAGAATTGGAAATTTATAAAAGTAGTGTATGGTATGTAGATTTCATATATATCCTTTTACATTTGGAAATATATTTTTTTCAATATTAAACTAGCTTTCAGGCACAGGCGATGCGTGTGCAACGAAATACCTTTTAAAATTAAAATATTTATCAAACTTAATTATGTAAAGTAATAATTTCTAAATTTATATTTGTAATAGTACTTCATTATTTTACACCTAACAATTGAATTTTAAATTCAAAAAATTCTAAAAGCAATATAAGTATTTATAAATAAAGTTAAAAAATCTGAACATTGATTGAAAAATATATTAATCATGTCAAAAGACAGTTTGAAGCAATGGAAGTTATGTAATAAATTTTTTGCAATTTTCAAACTCTGCTTCCTCTTGGCATAATTGCAATGATATGGCATCAAATCATCTCCATCATCTTCTATCCCTCTTGGCACTATTGAAATGATATGGCATCTAACCATCTCCATCATCTTCTATCCAAAGAAATATTGAATTTGTCCAGGCTCAATGCTTTATCTTCTTATCGTTCGAGTCTACAATTCTTAGTAGACCTCTGATTTGCTGAGCGATCTCTAACCAATCCTCAAGTGTTTAAATTCTTCATCTTTCTGTTGAAAAATTAATTTTTCCTTAAGGCTCTCCCGTTTAATTTCTCAGGAAGTTTGAGGAATGGTTTCCTTCCTCAAGCTTTTTAAAGCAACACATATCCAAAGTAACTGATTGAAAAAATGGAAAAGCAAATAGACAATGATTGAATCATATGTAAAAATATCAATGATTGAAATTTAAATCCATATAAAAATATAAAATTCTTACCAAGAAGAAAAATTCTTTTGGTGATGGAGAAGCGAATAGACAATGACTGAATCATATGTAAAATATAATATAATTGAAATTTAAATCTGTACAAAAATATAAAATTCTTACCAAAAATAACTTTTTTTTTTTATGGCCAATGCAATTATAAAGATTTAGATGTAAATCAAGTGTATAAAATTTTGGAGGAGAAAAGAGATAGTTAAAGTTTGAAAATAACGTGAATCTTAGAGATGGAGATGGAGATGGGAGGGGGGTGAGTATGTGAGAGATTAGATAACTGGTCACATTGGTTTGAAATTCCATAACTATAGGGAGTTATGGATGTGTATACAATGACATGTTTGACATCCATATCATACATGCGTAAAATCTTTTATATATATATATATATAGAGAGAGAGAGAGAGAGAGAGAGAGATGATCGGTTGGACAACTTAAAAAATGATCCTCCATTAATCTCACTGTCCATTAAAAGTGAAACCATCCAATGGCTTAAAATAAGCAACTTATTCACCAAATTCAAGGCCAAAAGTTACTTTCCCCTCCCACCGGCCCCTCTACTTCTCTCTCCTCTCTCTGCCTCTCCCTCTCCCTTTACTTCTCCCTCCCACTCTCTCTGCACTTCAACATGGAGCATCTCCATCTCTAGCTCTCTTTGCAGTTATGTACTGGTTGGCCACAACTCCTACTGCCGGTATTGGCATCTCATGACAAAACCTCAAATCGCAACTCCTAGCAGCGCCATCCTCGATCTCGGCACCCCGACCTTGTCTATGCCGGCAACAAAACCAATCACAACGTCGATCAACTACCTCCATCCAGACATCATCCTAATCTTCATCTCAGTTTTCACCATTGGCTGCAGTGCTCACAATATCATAGCCTTGCTCACACATTTTCCAGACTACAACCTCAATCACATCCACCATGACACCCACGGCCACACCGTTGTTAACTAAAAACTAATCATTGGATCACTATAATTTTTTACGAGCATGGTATTCATAATAAGTTTATTTAATCCAACCATAAGTTTTTCTAAATGAATTTTACATTTGGCTCTTAATATAGGTAAAAGCTATTGTACCCAATTGTCCCTTTTTGGGTACCATACCTAAAAGTGTATCCAATGCTATTTGGACATGTGTCACAAAATAGTTTATATAAAAATAAGGAAAGTTACTATTTTAGGTTTACTAACTCACAAACTTGCTATACTAGGTTAACTTACCCACTATATATATATATTATGAAATGCCACTTAGAATAATTAAAAATTGAGTTTATAATTTGTTAAATATTTTATTTTATTTTATTTGAAATTTATTACAATATTAAATAAAAAATGATACATACTACAAAATTTTTGGCCCAAATTATTATTCCAAATGAAATGTTACACTGTGCAATATTCATTTTAAACCATTCTCATAAAAATTTGTGATATCTAATATACCACATTATTTGGAACACAGATTTTGGATCAAAATGTTCATGTATGTAATATTACATCATATCATTTTAGATCATTATAATTTATCAATAATTGCATTTTATAGGTTATGCCACAACAGTTAGAAGAATAAATCAATCTCGATCAAATGCACATATGCTGACTTTTGTGAAAGTCATGACGAATCTCATAGATAATTGTCAGATGCATATTTGTAAAATCAGATAATTTTGTTATAGATGTCACGTGTGCCAAAAGTAACAGTGATTGGATATCAGTATTTCAAAATACAAAATGTGAAAAATTTTGATAGTTAAAAACTTACATAGTTTTTCTCAGAGACATATCTGAGAGAAACCGATCATTACAAAAATTATTCGATGACATATTATATATAACCTCCTAAATACATAACATCCATTATAGGTATATCATGTGATAGTTCTATATATTTAGCAGGTTATATATATATATATATATATAGAAATTCTCTTATGAGGATCACCTTACTTTAAGCTAAAGTAAGCATCTAACAGTAGAGCCGCCTGTGATGAAATTTTGGAAAACTGACCGTTGGATTAGATACCCCTATAATGTATGTCATGCCTGCCAAAAATCACAGTGATCCAACGGTTAGTTTATGAGAAAACTGACTGCCAAAAAATGATAACAATTTAAAGAACAAA
>JAESVK010000219.1:0-51925 GCA_017140935.1 Hamamelis virginiana
TTTTTTGCTAATCCATTAATTTGTATAAATGAGATATTATTTTTGAGTAGATTATTGTGGAAATCTCTATTATTCAAATTGATACACATTTGCACAAATTATACTGTTTTCATGAGAAATTTTGGAAAAATGCTTGTGGAAGTTTAGGCCATATTTGGCCACGAACTCCGAAAACAGTTTTTAATTTTTGGAGTTCAAAAAAATAGAAAACGGTATAATTTTGTTTGGTTAGCTTATTCTTAAGACAAGAATAATGTAAAAAATTGATAATAGAAAAAAAAATTATTTTCTATTTTTCATTTTTTTAAACTCTAAAGATAAAAAACTGTTTTCAAAACTCACAACCAAACATGGCTTTAGTTTCTTCAATATTTCATAAATATTTTAAAAAAAAATAAAATTGAATCGAGCTATATTGGTTTAAATATAGGAAATCATGGCAAAGTTCAAGAATGTGACTCCGAGTTTGAAAGGATATATCGGAATTTGAAAAAAAACTATTCACATTTTAGTCAAATTTTGGTTTTGTTTAGACTATATGGATTGAGGCAGGGATGATATCAAAATTAGGGTTATATACCCATAAGTCTCGGACATAAATATTTCATACCATTAGATCCAAGATAAAAATTAAGTGCCTATTCTTATAATTAATTATAAGATAAAAATCAAGAAAACTGGTGGCTGGTTGGCCAAGTGGCTTGTACCACACCACTTTTAGGAAGAGATCTATGGTCCAAGCATATGAAAATATATTTATAACTGTTCACCACAAAAATAACCACCAATTGTAAGTTGCCATGTGGCTTGGAAGTTGGTGTGTTAGAGGCTACTAACCATATTTTTAGTGAGCCACTAATTTAATTAGTGGGTGGTTAATTAAAGAAAGTGGCTAATTAATTGGTGGATGGTTATGCCACGTGTTAAGCGAAGATGAAGTCTTGAAAAGTTAGTAGGTGGTTATGCCACATGTCAAGCAAGGATTAAGTCTAATTTGGTTAGTAGGACCTGTGGCAATTATTTAGGCACCATGTGGGAAGTTACAAGGTAGTGGAGCACTACTTTATGAGCACAAAGTGGGCGGTTTACATGGCTGGCCAGACCATCAGTGGCATATAACTACTCCAATCCAGGGCACAAGCAAAGGAACTCCAACAACTCAAATCAGTGCAATGCTCCAATCATTCTAGTAGAATTTTAGGCATTTCTCTTAGCAAGCAAGCTCATTTTCAAGTTTATTTTCAAGCATCCTTAGTTTAGTTCAAGTATTTTCCCAATTTCAATCGGTAGTTCTTCGAGTTTCAAGCATTTCTACTTCAAGTAAGCGCCGCATTTCAATTTCCAAGCACATTTCAATTTCAAGTATGTCAATTTCCATTTCTAGTGTTGTAATCTCAAGCAATGTAAGTATTTCTCTTTTTAATGCATTTCCAGTTTCATTCCAAGCAAGTTGATTGGTTCGATTACGATGTAATTTGAGTCGGATTTTAGTTTTTATTAAACATTCAACACTAGAACCCAACAGGATCAACCTCTAATTCTCGCCAATCGCCTGATTCCAATTCCAATTCCAAAGTGACCAACTAGGCATCTAGGACCTTTCCTAGATTCTCGGCCTAAAAGGTGCTAGAGGTCGTGTTCACACGGTCTTTAGGCTTTTTGAGCCCTGGCACGCCTGCGCATTAAGACCTTACACTAAAGGTCTCGAGACCGTCGTTTTCACCGGGAACACCTTTTTGGCACGCCCGGTGGGACTACTTTATGTTAAATGCCTATTAGACCTATCACGAGATCAATGACTAATCCAATTGAAAGTCATGGGACGTCATCAAATGGCTCCCAAGAGGAGAAAAATCCTATTGTAGAAGTGAGTCAAAAAGATATGTACAAGGCCATTCTGGACATACCTAATTGTTTCGTTGAGGCCTTGTCATTGCATTTTGAAAAGTTGTATGAACGAATAGATGCAGAGGCTCAAGACCAATTTTCTCAACATAAGGAATTTTTTGAGAACTTAACAAATCAAATGAAAAAGTTGATTGATGATAGAAGTCAACCTTGTGGGTCAAATGACTTGAGGCCTTTTAAAATGCCCAGGGGGCAAAACAGGAGGCCTTTTAATGTCACTACAGCTGGAAGGCCTTTTGAGGTTTTTCAAAATCCTCTGTTTAAGGCCTCCAGAGATTCTTAATATGAAAAATTTCTGGTCAGACCTGAATGAGATTGGAAATATGGTCCCAAAATGTATAGTTGTAGGGGCTACAAAACCTTTCGTAAGACCTTTAGATGGAAAAGGCCTTACCAAAGGCTTGGATTAGTTCGTTAACAACCACAACGAGTCTGAAGGTCGGAATATGACATTGGAAAATCAACCTATTGTCATCACTACTCCTATTGTGCATTCTCAAAATGAGGAAAGACCACTCATGAACCAAATGCCCGGGGGGCAACATTCTAAGAACTATGGTCTTCAAGAGTTTACATGTAATATAAATCCTTTGTATGATGAGGAAATCAAGAGTAAGAGCCATGACCAAGGGTCCTTCAAATTAACACTCGGGGGGCATGTAGAAATGTCAAATGATGAGATCGTGCACGAGAGACCTTTCGAGGCCTTAACAGAAAGGACCAGACATGACTTTTCTGGTGACAATCTTAATATTGAAGATAGTGTGAAAAAAGTCCTCATAAGTTGTACTGATGATGAAAACAACAATACCGTGCACGTGAGGCCTTTCGAGGCCTTAACAGAAAAGTTTTCGGAGCATGGCTTTTCTGGTGATGGTCTTAAAATTGACAAAGGTCTTATGATTAACAACTATATTCTTGAAAGTATTGTGGAGAATATCTTTACAGGTTTTGAAGATGAAAATGACCATCCTCATGGTCAAGAAACCGATTCTCAAGATCTTTATCAAGAAATACCAATCTGTACCAAGGTCAATGAACCTCCAAATATTGATGAATGTGGTATGGAAGACAACAAAGATGATAATGTCTCTGCAGGTTGTGATGAAGATGACCTTCTCCATAGTCAGAGGACCGTTCCTGAAAATATTTATAAGGATGAACCGGTCCTTGCTGAAATCAAGAAGCCTCTAGATATGGACCAAGGTCATACATAAGACAATAATGATGTCTTTAATGAGGTAACAAATGGGGTCAAATACCCATCCATGCCTTTTATTCTTAAATTTGTTCAATTGATGTGCTCTTTGGTTTTCTTATATCAAACCAGAGTAATTATGAAAACTATTAGTCATGGATTCAAAATGAAGATCAACCATTTCTTTCAAACCATCTTACATCCCGAATGGGTTTGTGGAGGCCATCAAGTTTGGATTAAGATGAGATGGTTAGTAAAGAAGGGAGAATATTTCCGGCAAAAAAAATGGCCTTATAGGCTATAAAATTGGTCTTTACAAATTTTCAGGTCATATAGGCCGAAAAGGAAGACCTTCAGGCCATGAAACATGGCCTTACAGGCAGTAAGTATTTTAGACCTTTCAGTGCAGAAACGTGATCTTCGGCCCTTTAGGCTGATGATTTGGTTATAATATATTTTTAGAGATATAGGCTTTACAGGTTGAGGAGGCCTTGTAGGTTGAGAAGGGTGACCTTTCTAGGCCATAGAAAAAGAACTCTATAAACCATAGGAAGAAGTTCTTCGCCACAACAATGCGCATCAACTTTATTTCAGACCTTTGGAGAAATCAAAGCTATTTCAGAAGGCCTTTCCACCATGCACAGTACGTCATTCCAGAAGACCTTGCCAGCACTCATACAGTCAGACTCACCTACAAACAAGACCTTCATGTCACCACAGAAGATCGCTTAAGACCTTCTAAGCAGAAAGTTAAAACCGTAGCAAAAGATCTAAAGGCTTTTACTGAAGACCATCGTGTGAGATTTTCTGTGAAAGGCCTAAAATCAAAAGTTTGACAACACCAAAAGAGGTTGTAAAAGATCAAGATCTACATGGCAAAAGGTATATATTCTTCCATATTTACAAATTCTTTTCTACAAAAGTAATTTGAAAGATGCAAGAACGAGGGGCAAAGTGTTCACCACAAAAATAACCACCAATTGTAAGTTTCCATGTGACTTGGAAGTTGGTGTGTTAGTGGCTACTAACCATATTTTTAGTGGGCCACCAATTTAATTAGTGGGTGGTTAATTAAAGAAAGTGGCTAATTTAATTGGTGGATGGTTATGCCACGTGTCAAGTGAAGATGAAGTCTTGAAAAGTTAGTGGGAAGTTAATCAAGAAGTGGCTAATTAGTTAGTGGGTGGTTATGCCACATGTCAAGCAAGGATTAAGTCTAATTTGGTTAATGGGACATGTGGCAATTATTTCGGCACCATGTGGGAAGTTACAAAGTAGTGGAGCACTACTTTATGAGCACAAAGTGGGCGGTTTACATGGCTGGCCAGACCTTCCGTGGCGTATAAATACTCCAATCCAAGACACAAGCAAAGGGTCCAACAACTCAAATCAGCGCAATGCTCCAATCATTCTAGTAGAATTTTAGGCATTTCTCTTAGCAAGCAAGCTCATTTTCAAGTTTATTTTCAAACATCCTTAGTTTAGTTCTTCGAGTTTCAAGCATTTCTACTTCAAGTAAGCGCCGCATTTCAATGTCCAAGCACATTTCAATTTCAAGTATGTCGATTTCCATTTCTAGCGTTGTAATCTCAAGCAATGTAAGTATTTCTCTTTTTAATGCATTTCCAGTTTCATTCCAAGCAAGTTGATCGGTTCGATTACGATGTAATTCGAGTCGGATTTTAGTTTTTATTAGACATTCAATACTAGAACCCAAGATGATCAACCTCTAATTCTCGCCAATCACCTTATTCCAATTCCAATTCCAAAGTGACCAACTAGGCATCTAGGAACTTTCCTAGATTCTCGGCCTAAAAGGTGCTAGAGGTCGTGTTCACACGGTCTTAAGGCTTTTTGAGCCCTGGCACGCCCGCGCATTAAGACCTTACACCAAAGGTCTTGAGACCGTCGTTTTCACCGGGAACAATACCCATTTGTTAATATTAAGAGATGAGAGTATCTTACCCGATTTCAATCGATTGGCAAAATAAATAAATAAATCAGGAAAGAAAAATGTTACCATTCAATAATTCCATTTTGTATCATTAGACATCTTGCCACTTACCTTATTCCTAAAAATCACAGATCATTTAATGAAAAGAAAATTCTTGTTATCATCTTCTTTTTACTCTGTGTCATTTACATAAAATCTTGGAGAGAGCGAGAGAGAGATGTGAGGTGACAGAAGGAGTTGGTTTGGTATGAGATAGCTCATAGCTTTCTTAAATAAGTTAATCACATTTTTCACTTTCAAAAAAAGTCATGAGCATTTAATTGTTATAAGAAGGTCATGATTTTTTTAATGGGGGGAAATTGAGTTACATACAGAGGAGGTGAATTGGCGGCAATATGGGGTGAATGAAGGGACAAAAAGGAGAATTTTGGAAAACCTCTCTGGCCTTAATCAGCTGGGATTATGTTTACTCTCTTCAGTCTTGAATCTGGAATAAGAAATGCTACAAATCAATCACATTACTAATCTAAGCTAGAAAATTCCAACTAATTAATTAAGAACAATATTCTGTCAAATTAATAGGATCTAAATTTTTTTTGTTTTTTGTTTTTTTGTTTTTTTCTTTTTTTTAGTTCTTGACATTTGATAAATTTGAACCTACTTCATCTCTCAATAATAGACATATATAAGTAACCACGGTAGTAAAGGCTTATTTGAAAATTTTGAAAATTAGCTCAAGTCCACTCTATCAATACAATTTGATTTTTAAATGATCAGTTCTATGGAGCCCATTTACTTTTCCCATTTTATAATCCCGTCCACATATTTAAGTGCCACATCAGTACAATGAAAATGCACCAGTCCACATATTTAAGTACCACATCATTACAGTGAAGAAACTCCATCACAGTGAAAACACCCAAACTCAATAAAAATACCCAAATTCACTGTCTTTTATTTTTACCATTCTAATATTTTCACTGTCCTTGCATTTTTTTAGTGTTTTTTTTCTATTTTCACTGTGTTCTTTTTTTATTTATTAGCACAGTAAAAAATAAAAATTAATTTTCTCTGTGTTTTTTTGTTAGCATAGTAAAAAAGGTTTTGTTTTCACTACCTTTCTTTTTTTTATTAGCACATCATAGTAAAAAAGAAGACTTTTTTTTTTCACTGTCTTTTTTTTTATAGATATAGCAAATCATTGTGAAGACAACACAGTAGCATAGCACAGTAAAGAAACAGTGAAGACAAGACAATTAAGAAGAATAATCATAGAGGAAGAAGAATTCTTTTTTACTGCAGTTCTTTTTTCATGTGGTTCACAGTGAAAATACCCAACACAGTGAAAACACTAGCTTTTTATTCTCACTATGTTTTTTAGGTTTTTATTGTGATTTTAAAGTATTTTTTTTTAGCTATGGAAACAACTAAAGTAGTAGAAACAAAAACAGTTCCAAATCTAATATCAGAAAATTTGCTCCAAAAGCTTACTATGAGTTGTATTGTGACTTTTAACTTCCATGTAGGGCTACCAGTACCCATATCAGAAAATTGCGAAGGTTCAATTTAACAAATACCGATATCAGAAACACCAACACAGTAAAATTTCCTCTCTCTCTCTTCAAACATTCAGTGGTAAGATTTTTTAAAAAAAAAATTCATCTCTTCAAAAGAACGAAGAAGAAGAAGAAGACAATGACGAAAGAAGAAAAAATTGACTCGAACTTCCTAGTATCGCCGGATCTTTGGAAAGCAAGAAATGCAGGGAACAACTCTTTCCTTTCCACTGGTTCTTAAAAGCTATCACGGTAACTCTACGGCAAGAAAGTTCACCAGATCTGCTAAAAAGTCATCGAATCTGCAACTCGTCGGATCTGAACAGATTTCCTGTCGGACTTCATTAAGTGGCAGCATCAGCACCAGTAGAAGAAGCACCAGCAGCAGTGCGCAGCGGCGACACCGCAACAGCAGTTGCAGCGGTAGGCATGGATCTCCGTTTCTCTCTCCTATTATTCTTCTTCTTTTTCCTCGCTCTTACGCGCTCGCTCCCTCTCTCTCCCCCTCTCTCTCTCTCTCGAAAATAAAGATGGTAATGGTTTGTGCTTTTCCCTCAATTCATCGTTATTTTTTTTTTTTTGTCTTTTGTATCTGTCCAGATGTGCCACTTTAAGTGCGTGGCATTACGCCTCATGTCCACATCACATTGGAAATCTTAAACGGGATGAGGGGACGGGAGATTTAGCATTTCTCTTTTTAAATTAACCAACTTATAACTTGTTTAAAAAAAAAAAGTGTTTGAATGTTATTTTTTGTACAAAGTTAAATTAATTTAGGCTTTTTTAGCCAAAAGGCCCCCAAATAAGATCAATATCCCAATAGATTCGGGAATCTTTTTAATAACACAAGGGATTCTTCTATATTTGACCTGATATATTGGAAGTCAGCAAATTTTTTAAGACATATTTAGCCACTAAAATATTCATAATATGTTTAGTTTTGTAATAATTTCTTTTAATTTAGGCTTTTTTTAGCCAAAAGGCCCCAAATAAGATCAGTATCCCAATAGATTCGGGAATATTTTTAATAACACAAGAGGTTCTTCTATAGACCTGATATATTGGAAGTCAGCAAATTTAGGCTTTTTAAGACAACAAATTTCTTTTAATTTAGGCTTTTTTAGCCAAAAGGCCCCAAATATTGGAAGTCAGCAAATTTTTTATGACATATTTAGCCACTGAAATATTCAGAATATGTTTATTTTTGTAATTATTTCTTTCCTTTTTTCATCCATAAATAATTTATCACAAATTTAAATTTGAGATAGATTAGAAAAAAAAGATTTTGTTGGTTTGTTTAGATTAGAAAAGAAAAATTTTGTTGGTTTGTTTCCTTTTTTACCTCATCCATGACTCCCTCCACTCACCATCTCTTCTCACACACGACTTCTTCATTACTTTTGAAATTTTAACTGCCTTATCTCCTTATACCCGCCCGCAATCTTCTTCATTTACACATACGTTTACCCTTATCTACTTCTTCATCACATATTTTAAATACATTTCATCCTCATATTCACAGTTTGAAAATCTTGGTAATTTCCTACACTTAGTCAGTAGGAAAACTTTGGTAATTTCCCACACAGTCTACAGGAAAACAAACTAATCATACGAGCTAGATCTTATCTCTTTCTTTTTTCTTTTTCGCTCTCTCTTTTTGATTTTATTTCTCTTCCTTGCTTGGCCTTAATCGAGCACAAGTCCAGATCTAAACGACAATGGCAAATAGCGATCCAAATTTGTCTTGGTCGAAAATAGGCAAATATGCCATGGCTGAAACTTGATGTTCTCATTCGAGTACCACAACTGAAAATAGGCAAACAAGGTGAGGAAACGGTGGTCCAGATCTGCCCTAACTGAAAATAGATTGAAGCTTGATGGCCATGGCTTAAGCTTGATTACCACGATGCGAAGATGTTAATCACGGATAAAGCTTCACGCACATGGTAGTGACGAAATCTGTATATATAAATTTTGTGTGTGTGTGTGTGTACAAGCTCTCTTCTCTCTTCGACCTCTCCCTAACATTTTCACTCACCAATTCACAATCTCTCTCTTCTCTCTTTGATTATCTATAATTTTTAGATTTTCTTTAAGTGTTTTGTGAGCTTTTCTTTGGGCAACGAAGGGTGTTGTGTGAAGCTTCATATTTTCTCAAAGTTGTGCAAACTTAGAGAAAATAACAGTGAGTGGTTGGGCTTGTTGTATCCTTGAGGTGAAGTGCTAGAAACTATTGCATCGGATTTTTCTTTAGTGGTGCGAATCGTCTTAAAGAGAGCGACCTAGTCCGCGCCTCAACCCGCCTTACTACACTTTTTCTTTAATTTTGAGGTAATATTTTTTTATAATTTCCAACAATTTTAAGATGAATTAGCCATGGAAGGAACTAGTGCCAACACTAATGCTTCTAACACAGGCGACCTCAATAAGCCATTTAGGTTTAATGGGAAAAATTTTAAAAGATGGGCAAGTGAGGTTTTATTTTATTTGAAGCTTATGAATGTTGCATGGGTTCTTAATTCTAAGAATCCTAAAAAGGTAGCAACTGGAAATATGAGTGATGGTGAGAAAAAAGAGTATGAAAATCTTGTTGAAAAATAGGAGAATGATGGGGAGGATTGTAAGAATTATTTGAATTCTATGATCATTATAATGCTACATACTCTATTTCTAAGAAAATTTGGAAAGCTCTTCAACAAAAGTATGATTCCGAAGAAGTGGGTGCAAATAAATATGCTTGTTACTTTCGGTATCAAATGGTGGAGAACAAATCTATCCTTGCTCAAACTCATGAACTCCAAAATTTAGTTCATGAAATTTAAACCAAAGGAATCAAGGTGAATGAACAAACGCAAGTGGCGGCCATCATCGACAAGCTACCAAGTTCTTGTAAGGAGTTTCAAAAAGGCCTTCGTCGCAACAAAATGAGTTTACTCTAGTGAACCTCATGACACGCTTTAGAGTGGAAGAAGAAGCAAGGAAGCAAGATGGAAACGAAGAAATCAATGGAGGCAATGGAGGCTCAAACCAAAATAAGGTACACATTGCTACTAGTGATAATATTCCTAATGGTCAAAATGATAAAAATAGTGCCCATTTAAAACCTAAGGGGAAGTTTTTGAAAAAGAAGCCATTTCAAAATAAAAATAATTTTCAAAATAAAACTAATGGCTATAAGAACCAATGATGAATTCATTTTATAAATTTTTTTTTTTTATCTCTTACAGATTCAAATTCAATCAGATTTGATTCACATGTTGATTTAGTCTTGTAACCCCCATATGTTATGAATTTTATTCAACTCAGATTTCAATTCTAATTTGAATTTTTTCATAAGTTACATTTTCATTCATGACTACCTATTAATTTGTACAACATATGTTACATCTTGCTACACCTATAAATAGAGACCTCTGCCTAGCATTTTCACTCACCAATTCACAAGCTCTCTTCTCTCTTTGATTCTCGATAATTTTTAGATTTTATTTGAGTGTTTTGTGAGTTTTTCTTCGGGCAACGAAGGGTGTTGTGTGACGCTTCATATTTTCTCAAAGTTGTGCAAACTTAGAGGAAATAACAATGAGTGGTTGTGCTTGTTGTATCGTGGAGGCGAAGTGCTAGAAACTATTGCATCGGATTTTTCCATAGTGGTGCGAATTGCCTTAAAGAGAGCGACCTAGTCCACGCCTCAAGTCGTCTTCCTTCACTTTTTCTTTAATTTTGAGGTAATATTGTTTTATAATTTTCAACACACACATGTGTCACACATATATATATTGTGATAACTGAAGTTTTTATTTCCTTTTATATGTGTATTTTAATGGTTTTCAAAAAATAAAAAATTCAAAATGACATATTGTGAACCAGCTTTTCCGCCGCTGGGCCCCATTAAGGGCTATTTACTTTTTTGCTGTGTCCACATCATCACTGCGCGTGATTTGAGATTTTTGAAAACAAAGGAGTTGCCACCTTATTTTTAAGGAATAAGGAAACCATAAAAATATTTTATTTTCACTAAAACAAAACAAACTCCAGTTAATGAAAAGGCAATCTGCGAACCAAAGATGAATCCGGGGGTTAGGTTACAACGTGGAAATGTTCCAAGTTCTTACTTGTAGGCACCCACCTCGCTCTAATTAAAGGACTTCTAATTTATTTGGGCAATTTAAAATCCTAATGCAAACAATCCTAAATAATCTAATCAACCAATGAAAATAGTGATATATATGCAATAATCTATATTTATAATAATAATAAAATAATATACAAACAAACCCTAAAAACCTAGGACACCCCACTAGCATCCTAGGGCGGACTTGAGCTCTATTACCGCCTACGTAACCTACTAGTGTTACCTAGCAAGTGTCAAAGTCCACGTAGTTCGACTACCCTAGGATTCTCCTATTGTAATGAACTACATCATTTAAAAGTATTCAACTTTATCCAAGACTCTATCTTCGAGAGTTTTCATCTATTTGAAGTTCTTTTTGAAAAAAAAACAGTTCGATAATTAAAAGATTCCCAATGTAATCGGAATTTTAAAAGAAAAAACTTATCTTTTAGAAGCAAACCACAATTTAAAAACTTCTTTTTTCAAATCAATCATCATCCAGGGAATTTCATTCCAACACCATTTCTTTTTCAAAGAAATCATTTTCAACAAAAATTCTTATAAAAGACTCCCATTTCATGGGGAAACCATTTAATAAATCAATTATTTTCAAAAAAAAAAAATCATTTCAAAATCTCTCTCAAAGATAGACTCCTAAACTCATTAAAACACTTAAATTTGAATGTAATTACTACAACAAAGGAAAGTCCTAGGGAAGGTCAAGTGACCTTCCTAATCCTAGGGTCTCTAACTAACCCTAAATTAATCTAAAAGCCTAAAAACACTAATGCAATGCATGCTGGAATTTAAACAAAATAGGCAAATATACATGAAATTAATTCTATCAATGCATGAAAGATGCTCCTAAATACATACTAATTCAACTACGTGAACGTAGGAATATTTCTAAGTTGAATTTGACCCTAAAATGATTTTTAGAATAATTTAAGACCACTTTTCAATTCTGGGCAGATTCGAATGTGGACCTTAAACCACTCTAAAAACCTTAAAAAGAAGTAATAAAAATCATTACAATGACCTAGCATGCATACTACATGAATATACTATGAGATGATATGAAGAAATTATGCAAAAACAGGCTTAAGAATGGTAATTAAGCCACTTTAAAGTATGTATTCAAATCTGGACAGATTTGAGTACATGCTTTAAATAGCCTAAAAATCATTATTAATCCATGGAAAATAATAAACAAATATCCTAGCATGCATACTAACATGCTAAACGAGAAAACTATGCAAAACAACATCAAAACTACGCTAAAACATGCTTAAATAATTAATCTAAACACAATGGGAGGATCTTACCTTCGTACATTCCATCGTACACAATTCATATATTCAAACCATCAAATCCAGGTTAAGTGCTTAAATAATCATTAAAGCATGAAAAGAATGACTCAAAACAACATACATATCAAAAAGTATTCCTTAACACACTTACATAATTATTAGCATCATACGATCATCAAATGATCACCACAAGATCCCAACAATATGCAAATATATTAATGCTTACTCTAAGCATGCTCACACACATAAAATAATAATAAACAACTTACTTAACCAAAATCACATACTCCTAAACATGCAAATATGCTATTGTCCTATATTAAAATAAAAAAGGAAACACATACACATCCTATTCTAATATGAAAAACAATAAATGAATCATGAAAACCTTTAAATCTAAACTATCATACATGATTTAAGGTTACATCTCACCCTAAATAATGCATATAAGAAGAGGGAACTAAGATATATACTCTATAAACAAACTAAACTACTCGAAAATATTCTTTTCCTAACTATCGTATGCAAAATCAGGTTTTGAACACGATGAAGTATGAATCCTTACCTTTCACCTTCTTCTTCCTTGCTCCTAGCTATCTCCTTCAAGCTCCCAAGCTTTGGAATTGTGGCTATGGCTCCAAGTTCAGCTCCAAGGTGTAGCAGTCTCCCAAATCAAAAGTCCTCTCTTCTTGAAGACTCTATCAAAGTGTATTTATAGAGCTAGGGTAAATAACCATTGAATGGTTGGGATTAATCCATCTAAAATCATCCTAGGGCTAAGAATGAATCATCCTAGGGCCAAGAATCAGTCTCCCCAGAGTCCTAAGGCTTAATTATGCTTGAATTATCTCAAAAAAATCGAGCAAAATCGGGTAAAAGGGGTGAGAGAGTCCCAAATTTTGAAAACCCAAAAAATTAGGACGACCATCCTGGTGACTGTCCTAGCCTAGACGGTTGGCCATCCTAGCTTGGACAGTCACCATGCATGGCCCAATTTTCCCTAATTTCGAGGAATTTTGGTATTTTGGCCCTATCTTGCTCGTTTTCAGTCCAAATTGGATGATTCAAAAGCCAAAACGACCGTGCTTTGATCCTCCACATTCATAGAAGGGTTTTGGGTCAAAAATGCTTGACCATGGTCAAGGGTTTTAGTAAAATCTAGCCAATTGACCCCGTTATGCCAAAATAGGTCATACAACCATTCTCTGTTTTGTAAAATTGATCAATTAGGCTTAACCCATTTCTAAAAACATGGTTTTATTATGAAATTGATATTTGAAAACACATTTTCAAGCTCTTTGATTTTGGTGAAAATGACCAATTTACGATTAATTTGAATGAAATCTCAGTTTGACTCGTTCCTGCTGGTAGGACCAATTTTGGGCGACCCATCCCAACCATTCAAAAGTTCAATTAACACTCCAAATACACTCCACACATCCATATAAACTCCATGAAACAATCTGTTTCGAATTCAAAAGTTATTTGGAAATTATACGAGAAAAAAGACGAAAATATCCCGCAAGTCACAAAAACCCTAATTACCTATCGAACTCTTGTCAGAATGACATGAAAATTTATAGGGCGATCCTAAGTCACTACAAAAGTCAAATGCAATGCAAACGAATCGATTCCAATTCAAATGTATGCATGAAATATTGAATTATCTTTTTTTCCCGAAAATGATAATTTGGATAATTTGGTCTTTACAAGTCCAATTCTCTACCAAATGATCAACTCTTCAAATTAATCACTTGCAAAAACACATAATAAAATAATTGGTAAAAATGGGGTGTCCACGCATACGTGTCCTAAGGCTATAAAACCCCATCCCCTTTCATTTCTTTCATTTAAACCAAGGCAGTGAAGATGGGGTCGTGAGGGTGCCAAGAGAGATAGAAAAGGAGAGAGAGAGGGTTGACGCAAAAGGTTCATCAGAGCTCACCGGAGTAGCGCCATCGCTGGAGATGGTAAGCCTAGCCTCTTTTCATGTTCTTCTTCTTCTCTTCATTTTTCCTTCAAAGTCTTTAGTGTGTTTATGTGTACGGTTTTGATGGATGTTGATATGGATGAGTATGGGTGTGTTGAGGATGTTTTGTGAGTTTGGTAAAATGAGTTTGGTGGGTTGGATGAGGAGTTTGTGGTGGTTTTGAGTGGTTTGTCGTAAAATGGGTTTGTGTCGGTTTTATGCCTAAAACTTTGTGGATCTCACGATCGTACCATTGGATCTTTGATTTTTCTATGAATTTATAGTTGTTTAGGCTTGTTTGAGTTAGATCTGAAGTTGTATGGTTGGATTTTTTGGGCTTGATGAAGTGATGGGGAGTTTTTGTGAAGAATTACTATTGCTCGTTACTGGGCATTTCCAGGTGATCTCTATTAATAGAAGTAGTGCCTTATATCGATAGAGGATCGCCTCTGTATGCAAAGTTTTGGGCTTCATGGAGCTCTATCGATAGATTGGTGTATAGACTATCGATAGACCTCTTTATCGATAGAAAGTCTATCGATAGATATGTTTCTATCAATAGATCCCCTTCTTCTTTGTCTTTCCCTTGAGAATATGTCTTAGAAGTTTTAAGGCTTTGGGGTTAGCCATTCTTGGTGTTCGGTGTTATAAGGTTAGACGTGAGTAGCGATGAGATAGTGATGTGTATTCATTTTGAAAAGTCGTTTGCGTCGTGCTTTGTTTTGATTTTTTCTTTTATATTATTTTTTTTCTCAGACTGGGAAGGTCCTTGGACCACTTGCATTGTGTGCATTACGTATTGCATTTGGAAGGCTTGTGGAGCTGCAAAGGGTTGGAAACACTATTGCATTGAGGTATGAATAAGTAACCTAGTACTTTTAATGATGATATATATGTTTTACAAACTGCTTTAAGAACCATTTGAACTCTAAACACCTTTTGAACAATATGATTTATAAATGCTTGTGAACTTTACTGTTTACTGTTCTGTTAAATAGATACATGGAATATACTAGTTTAAGAACTGTATAAACCGTATGGCATGCTTATGAACTATATCGAATGGGTTTCTAGTGGAAATGCTTTATGTTGGCCCAAAGTATACTCTAGAGGGGGGTGAATAGAGTATAGGCAAATAAAAATTATTTCAAAAATGGGATACAAGATTATTGCAAACTTGAAAATGGATAGATAGAATGCAAGATTAAATAACAACTTAATACAACAAATAACAAATAAATAACTTAAAATAAAGAGAATGAGTTAAAAAATCAAACACAACGATTTAACGTGGGTCGGTCTCCGCCTACATCCACGCCTCAAAAACTCCGTCAAGAGGGTTAATCCACTATGCAACTCCTTCAAGGTGGAGAAACCTTTACACTTGCCTTCTTTCAAGGTGGAAGACAACTCACCCACAAGAGTTCTCACAAAACCCTTACAATCTCACAATACAAGATGATTGAAAATGGAGTAATACAATAAATGCTTCTCAAAGCTGATTTGTAATGAATACAATAGCACAAAAATTTCTCAAATGATCAAATAGATATAACACAAGAGTTTTGTCAAAGAGAAGTATGAATATTGAATGCTTGAGAGTAATGAATGTTAAGACAAATGAGATTAATCAACTAGGTGAGCAATAAATGAGAGCCAACCTTCAATATATAGTGAACTAGAGTCCAATGATAGTTTGAAAGCCTTAGAGTCGGATTAGAGAGGTTTAGGGTGGTTGGGGATCATTTAATGCTCGAATGGCTATAAGAAAAAAGAGTTGTTTTGAAGTTGCAGAACCATTAGTCGACTAAGACAAGCTTATTAGTCGACTAACAAGGCTTTTTCAAAAGAATTTTTCATTCCCGGGCTCGGTTAGTCGACTAGCACAAGGTAATTAGTCGACTAGCTAGTTGAAAATAGTTTCGATCAAAATATGGGTTTGTTAATCGACTAGGATAAGGGGTGTTAGTCGACTACCAACTTAAAATACTTTGGGAAAATTTGATCCGGGATCGATTAGTCGACTAGCCAAGGGTTATTAGTCGACTAGCAAAGTTGCAGCCAAAACATGGTTTCTGACCTTTCATTAGTCGACTAGCAAAGGGTTATTCGTCGACTAAGAAACCATTAGTCGACTAGTCAAGGGTGATTAGTCTACTAACTTAGAATTTCACAAAGCACTGCCTCTGGACTTCGATTAGTCAACTAGGACTAAATGGTTAGTCGACTAAGGAAGTTGCAAAGTCAACAATTCGAAATTTCTAAGTCAAAATCAACACCAAACACTTTGACAAGTTAACTAAGTGTTCCAAAACGTTTTTGGTCAATTTTGAAAGCAATTTAAGCATGAATGCAAATGCACAAAGAGATGTAAAATATTTTATCTTGAGATTTACACAATTGATCATGAGAGAAGCCTTACAAAGAGTTCCTAAATACTCGTAGATCAACTTGACTTCAATTGGCCTTCATAAGCTTGAGCATGTAATCAAGTTGGTCTTCAAGGATTAAACTTCTTTGAATTGCTTTGACACTTGAAGTTTAGATCACCATGAGCTTTGATTTGAACAATGAGTACTTGAATTACTTGATGAATGTTGATGAGAGCTCCAATAAGAATCTATGGAGACACAACACTCAACCACTTGTTAGAAGAATGGTATGGTTTAGTTATCATCAAAATAAGGTCAAGGACCTTAGGGCTAACAATCTCCCCATTGTTGATGATGACAAACTATAACTTTGAATAATAAATAGAGAGCAAAGCTCCCCCTCAATTTAGCACAACAAGCATGGTTGATTTAACATTCTCAATAATAATATATATGGAAGCAATAAACAAGTTTGAACATCATTTATTCAAAGTATTCAAATATTTCTCCCCCTTTGTCATCTCAAAAAGGTAATAAAAAGAGAAATAGAAGAATACAACAACATGTACAATTACAATTCCATTGGCCTAATCATACCAAGTTCACGCCAAGTTGTGCAAAAACGATCCTCTTGGAGAAGTTTCATGAAGATGTCCGCCAATTGATTGTCCGTACTAACAAATTCTAGTTCAACATCTCCCCTTTGCACATGGTCACGAAGGAAATGGTGTCTAATTTCAATGTGTTTTGTTCGTGAGTGCAAACATGGATTCTTAGAAATATTAATAGCACTAGTGTTATCACAACGAATAGGTATGTGAGTGAAATGAATCCTATAGTCTTCAAGTTATTGTTTCATGTACAAGACTTGAGCACAACAACTTCCGGCGGCAATGTATTCCACTTTGGTTGTGGAAAGAGCTACCGAAGTTTGTTTCTTGCTAAACCAAAAGACAAGCGAGTGGCTAATAAAATGACAACTACCACTAGTGCTCTTTTGGTCGGTTTTACAACCGGCAAAATCCGCATCTGAAAAACTAGCAAGTTGACATGAAGCATGCTTAGGATATAACAAGCCTAAATCAAAAGTTCCAACAATATATTTAAATATGCGTTTGACGGCAAGTAAGTGAGATTCCATGGGATTAGCTTGAAATCTAGCACACAAACAAACACCAAACATAATGTCCAGTCTACTTACGATTAAATAAAGAAGACTACCAATCATACCTCGATAAAGTTTTTGGTCTACCTTCTTACCATTTTCATCAAGATTAAGTTTAGTTGTGGGGCTCATTGGTGTAGGACTAGACTTTACACCTTCCATGCCGAATTTCTTCAACATGTCCTTCACATACTTAGCTTGATTGATCAAAATGCCTTCTTTGGTTTGCTTGATTTGAAGTCCAATGAAGAATATCAATTCTCCCATCATACTCATTTTGAATTCATCTTGCATAAACTTAGCAAACTCTTCACAAAGAAGATCATTGGAAGCACCAAAAATAATATCATCAACATAAATTTGAACAATTTACATGTCACTATCTTTAAGCTTTATGAAAAGAGTAGTATCTATTTTGCCCCTAATAAAACCATTTGAGAGCAAAAAGCTACTTAACCTTTCATACCATGCTCTTGGTGCTTGTTTTAAGCCATAAAGTGTTTTAGAAAGTTTGTATACATGGTTTGGAAAAGTATTATCTTCAAAACCGGGAGGTTGTTTAACATAAACTTCCTCCGTAATGTAACCATTTAAAAATGCACTTTTCACATCCATTTGATATAATTTAAAGTCCTTAAAACTAGCAAACGCAAGAATTTCTTAACTTTACATCTTCCATGCCGAATTTCTTCAACATGTCCTTCACATACTTGGCTTGATTGATCAAAATGCCTTCTTTGGTTTGCTTGATTTGAAGTCCAAGGAAGAATGTCAATTCTCCCATCATACTAATTTCGAATTCATCTTGCATAAACTTAGCAAACTCTTCAAAAAGAAGATCATTAGTAGCACCAAAAATAATATCATCAACATAAATTTGAACAATCAACATGTCACTACCTTTAAGCTTTATGAAAAAATTAGTATCTATTTTGCCTCTAATAAAACCATTTGAGAGCAAAAAGCTACTTAACCTTTCATACCATGCTTTTGGTACTTGTTTTAAGTCATAAAGGGCTTTAGAAAGTTTGTATACATGGTTTGGAAAAGTATTATCTTCAAAACCGGGAGGTTGTTTAATATAAACTTCCTCCGTAATGTAACCATTTAAAAATGCATTTTTCACATCCATTTGATACAATTTAAAGTCCTTAAAACTAGCAAACGCAAGAAGCATGCGAATAGCTTCAAGTCTAGCAACCGGTGCATATGTTTCATCATAATCAATGCCTACTTGTTGGTTATAGCCTTGTGCAACAAGTCTTGCCTTATTTCTAATAACATTACCATCTTCATCCTTTTTATTTCGAAAAATCCATTTTGTGCCTATGATGGTATGGTCATTAGGTTTAGGTACAAGTTTCCAAATTTTGTTTCTTTCAAATTGATTGAGTTCTTCTTGCATGGCCATAATCCAACTATCATCATTTTTGGCTTCAATAAAATTTTTAGGCTCAATTTGTGAAACAAATGCAATATGGTTACAAGCATCTCTAAGAGAGGAGCGAGTACTTACATTGCGTGAAGGATCACCAATCACTTGATCAATTGGATGATTCTTCACAAATTTCTAAGCTTTTGGTAACTCTTGCAACTCATGAGGTTCACTAGAAGGTTCACCTACTTCAATTGGAGGGTCCTTCTTTGGTTCCTCTTGAGGTGCATCATTTGATGAAGTAGTACTAATGTTAAGCTTGCCAAGCTCTTCATTAGCATTAGATAATAATTTGCTATTCTCATCATCTTCAACAACATTCTTGGAAACAAATGGATTAGATTCATCAAATACAACATGAATAGATTCTTGCACGGTTAGAGTACGTCTATTGTAAACACGATAGGCTTTACTATTAGTAGAGTAACCAATAAAAATACCCACATCGGATTTAGACTCAAATTTAGCAAGATAATCTTTATCATTTAAAATAAAACATTTGGATCCAAAAACTTTGAAGTAACCAATATTTGGTTTTCGACCTTTCCATAGCTCATATGGAGTTTTGGCTAGGATGGGTCTAATAACCACTCTATTTCCCACATAGCAAGCAGTATTAACCGCTTCCGCCCAAAATGTTATAGGAAGTTTGTGTTCATTAAGCATGGTTCCACCCATTTTTTGTAAAGAACGATTCTTCCTTTCAACCACTCCATTTTGTTGTGGAGTTATTAGGGGCGAAAAATTATGTGAGTATCCTTGTGCATCACAAAAATTTTCGATGTCTTGGTTCTTAAACTCTCTACCTCTATCACTTCTCACACTAATGATAGTGTGGCCTTGTTTTTTTTCAATTCTTTTACAAAGTTTTATAAATTCGCCACATGTATCACTTTTGTGAGATAGGAATAGAACCCAAGTATACCTTGAGTAATCATCAACTAAGACAAAAGCATAAAGTTTACCACCAAAACTAGCTACATCATTTGGTCTAAACAAATCTAGATGTAACAATTCCAAAGGCCTAGATGTAGAAATATGCGCTTTGGTTTTAAAACTAGTTTTGATTTGTTTTCCAAATTGGCATGCATCACAAATTTTATCTTTTGAAAAATTAGCTTTGGGCAAGCTTACAACAAATTCATTTTTAGAAAGCTATTGAAGTAAATCCATGTTAGCATGCCCAAGCCTCCTATGTCATAACCAATTTGAATATTGTAAAGCGGAAAGACATGTTACATCTTGAGATGTTAAATCATCAAAACAAGTGATATACACATTTCCAAAACGTTTAGCAACAAGGATATTGATTTTGTTTTTATCCAAAACATTGCAAGAGTTAGAAGTAAAGTTCACATAATAGCCATTATCACACAATTGACTAATGCTAAGCAAGTTATGCTTTACATCTCTAACAAGCAAAACATTATCAATAATAATAGAACCATTACCAATTTTACCTCTACCAATGATCTTGCCTTTGCTATGATCACCAAAGGTTACAAGTCCACCATCTTTGAGAGTAAGAGAAATGAATTTGTCTTTGTCACCGGTCATATGTCTTGGGTCCTATAAGGTTAGGATTCTCAAACGTTCAAGTTCATTCATAGTAATTGTCTTAGGTTCAAATAATTTCTTGGATGAAGGTTCCCTTTTAATCCAAGCTACCATTTTTCCAAGTCTTCTTTTTCCTCTAAAATGACATTTGAATGTGACATGCCCTTTCCTCTCACAATAATGACAAATAGCATTAGGATTTTGTTTAGTAACTTGTGAATGAGACTGAGGTTTTGGTTTTTGTTTTGGTTTTGGTTTTGGTTTCTTGGTGTCCACTTTCATTGAGACTTTAACAAAGAAGTCTAAATAAAGTAAAGACTTTTTAGAGTTAATATTTGACACATAGCCCAATCCTTCTTTGTTTAGCCCAACTCTTTGAGCTCCAAGTAACCTATCAAAATTTTTTTTTCCACTTGTAAATTTGTAAACAATTTTGTTTAAGTCTTCAACTTTGGATTTCAAAAGTTTGTTTTCATTTTCAAAAGTTGAAGAGTCAATTGAAGATTTGGAAGTGGAAGGTATGTTTCTCAAGGTCTCAATCTCATTTCTTTGCTTTTCATTTAGCAAAGTCAATTTGGAATTTTCATTCACTAATGCTAGTTTCTCATTCTTGAGAGTTGAGAGACTTTTCTTCAAAGATTCAAGTTCCCTTTTTAAAACACAATTTTTATCATAAAATAGTTTACTCAAATTTTGAAAGTCCTCTAAGGATAAATCACATTCATCATCATCACAATTTGAATTAGAATTTACCTCATTTTCTTCATCATCATTTGCCATAAAGCAAGATTCCTCAATGTTGGCAAATAAGCAAAAATTAGTCGTCTCCTCTTGAGTGGTCTCTTCATCACTCTTTGCATCCTCAAGAATATCATCCCAAGTGGTGGTGGTGTAGGCTATTGCCTTCCCTTTGCCTCTTTGATCATTTCTTGAATGAAAGTTGTTGTTGTTGGATGATGAGTTCTTGCTAGGATAATGTGCAATGGTATGGCCAAACTTCTTGCAATTGAAGCATCTACCATCATTGGCTTTGACAACTCTCCCATTGCCTTGTCTCGATTGGTTCTTCTTCATCCTTAGGAATGATTGAAATTGCCTGGTGATAAGAGCCATGTCCTCATCATCATCAATGTTGGTGAAGTCATCACCATCATTTGCTTCAAGAATTGAGGATTGAAGAGCTAGAGTTCTCTTCACTTGGATATTGTCTTTCTCACTTTGAATTGCCTCATTCTCCTTCTTCATAGCCGTTTCATGAGTAATGAGGGAGACTAGAAGCTCATCAATATCAATCTCTTCAATGTCCTTGGCTTCTTGTATGGCGGTGATTTTAAGACTCCATGAGGGTGGAAGAGCAAGAAGAATCTTAGACACAATGTCATGATTAGGAATAACTTTCCCTAAAGCTTGCAATTCATTCAAAAGATTAGTAAAACGAGTAAACATATCTCTAACATTTTCACCTTCAATCATCTTAAACATTTTATAGTCTTGTCTAAGCATGAGAGCTTTGGAACGTTTAACTTGTTTGGCACCTTCATAAATGACCTCAACTTTTCTCCAAATTTTTTGTGCTGTAGCACATGATGAAACTCGATTGTATTCACTAACATTAATAGCACAATACAATACGGTTTTTGCTTTAGAATTAATTTGGATAACTTTCATGTCATCTTCGGTCCAATCATCCAAGGTTTTGAGAACAAGTTGCCCTTCGACATCCTTTTTGAAAACATTTTGATTCCCTTTCATTATAACTTTCCAAATTCTCATATCATAAGACTCAATCCAATTTTGCATTCTATTTTTTCAAAAACCATAGTTTTCACCATAAAAAAATAGAGGTTTATCAGGGTTGGTTCCCATTTGATTTGCCATGATTTTTAGCTCAACAAGTTTGAAAAATAATGAGCATTTGCTCTGATACCAATTGTTGGCCCAAAGTATACTCTAAAGGGCGAGGTGAATAGAGTATAGGCAAATAAAAATAATTTCAAAAATGGGATACAAGATTATTGCAAACTTGAAAATGGATAGATAGAATGCAAGATTAAATAACAACTCAATACAATAAATAACAAATAAAATAACTTGAAATAAAGAGAATGAGTTAAAAGATCAAACACAACGATTTAACATGGTTCAGTCTCCGCCTACATCCACGCCTCAAGAACTCCGTCAAGAGGATTAATCCACTATGCAACTCCTTCAAGGTGGAGAAACCTTTACACTTTCCTTCTTTCAAGGTGGAAGACAACTCACCCACAAGAGTTCTCACAAAACCCTTACAATCTCACAATACAAGATGATTGAAAATGAAGTAATACAATAAATGCTTCTCAAAGCTGATTTGTAATGAATACAATAGCACAAAAACTTCTCAAATGATCAAATAAATATAGCACAAGAGTTTTGTCAAAGAGAAGTATGAATATTGAATGCTTGAGAGTAATGAATGTTAAGACAAATGAGATTAATCAACTAGGTGAGCAATAAATGAAAGCCAACCTTCAATATATAGTGAACTAGAGTCTAAATGACCGTTTGAAACCCATAGAGTCGAATTAGAGAGGTTTAGGGTGGTTGGGGATCATTTAATGCTCGAATGGCTATAAGAAGAAAGAGCCGTTTTGAAGTTGCAGAACCATTAGTCAACTTGGACAAGCTTATTAGTCGACTAGGACAAGCTTATTAGTCGACTAACAAGGCTTTTTCAAAAGGATTTTTCATTCCCGGGCTCGGTTAGTCGACTAGCACAAGGTAATTAGTCGACTAGCTAGTTGAAAATAGTTTCGATCAAAATATGGGTTTGTTAGTCGAGTAGGACAAGGGGTGTTAGTCGACTACCAACTTAAAATACTTTGGGAAAATTTGATCCGGGATCGATTAGTCGACTAACCAAGGGTTATTAGTCGACTAGGAAAGTTGCAACCAAAACATGGCTTCTGACTTTTCATTAGTCGACTAGCAAAGAGTTATTAGTCGACTAAGAAACCATTAGTCGACTAGTCAAGGGTGATTAGTCGACTAACTTAGAATTTCACAAAGCACTGCCTCTGGACTTCGATTAGTCGACTAGGACTAAATGGTTAGTCGACTAAGGAAGTTGCAAAGTCAATAATTCGAAATTTCTAAGTCAAAATCAACACCAAACACTTTGACAAGTTAACTAAGTGTTCCAAAACGTTTTTGGTCAATTTTGAAAGCAATTTAAGCATGAATGCAAATGCACAAAGAGATGTAAAATATTTTATCATGAGATTTACACAATTGATCATGAGAGAAGCCTTACAAAGAGTTCCTAAATACTCGTAGATCAACTTGACTTCAATTGGCCTTCATAAGCTTGAGCATGTCTTCAAGTTGGTCTTCAAGGATTGAACTTCTTTGAATTGCTTTGACACTTGAAGTTTAGATCACCATGAGCTTTGATTTGAACAATGAGTACTTGAATTACTTGATAAATGTTGATGAGAGCTCCAATAAGAATCTATGGAGACACAACACTCAACCACTTGTTAGAAGAAGGGTATGGTTTAGTTATCATCAAAATAAGGTCAAGGACCTTAGGGCTAACACTTTATAAACGACAAACTATTTATAAAATGTGGGAATTAGATACTTTCTATTATCGATTTTATGAACAAGGTCGATGGGCGTATAACGTAACTGTTTTACGAAATAATATTCATATTGCTGATAGTTGAGTATGCCCTATCTTTTAAACGGTCTTATGAATAAAGGAAGATATTAGGTTTACACTCATGCCATTTCCTACTATTTTGGAAAAAACAACGGTTTGAGAATATGTTTCATATAACTGTTGAGCAGAGGCTCTGGATTACTTGATATTTGGATACCATGCGTGACAGAGGTCTAGGTGTGAGTTCGCTCTCTAACCTCCTTACATGGACCTTGGTTACTGTTCTGCTACCACACCAGGATTCAAGTGTTTTGTGTGAGTATCTCCTAGCCTTTTCCCGGTGGACATTACATGATGATAGTTGTTGTCTTCCATAGGACATGCATGTATATACATATATATGGATCAGATTATATCATTGAGGGTGGGGCCCATGGCCCTAATTGATACGTTATAAGAGGATGTGACTACGGTCTCCGACCTCTGGATTTGGTAGTAGTCCGGTTGAGCTAAAGGTTTGTTAGCCTGAATCAACAGCCTTATAATATAATTCGATCCAAGATTGAATATGCTAGGGACCTAATGAAGTGACGCATATGCCAATCAGGCTGATTCCATACTGATGGCAATACTAGGGCCCTTGTGTGGAGATGTATCACCATACTATGGATGATGACTTGATTTTGGCTACTGCCCACATGTGACGGTTCATTCCATATGTGAAGCATATGCCCTGTTACCGTTTTTGGTACTGGAAGATCTGGTTTTTCACTGAAAGCCAACACGTCTTTTAAACATTGATTTCAAGTTTATTTATAAAACCGTTGAACTTTGGAAATATGAGCTTTATATAAATGTTCCATGTATCGCTGTGTTATTATTACTTTGTAGAGGTTACATTATTCCTATTGAGCGATTCGAGGCTCACTTCTGTTTTTTCATGCCGCTATTGCAGGTTGACTTTGGGGTTACATGCTTGGCTTGACTCAATCCTTTTGCTAAGGATTGTTGGTTAGCTTTAAGGTTGTTTCTGCACAAGTACTTGCATTCTTATGTTGTATGTATGGTATGTATTGGAATATTCAGATTAAATATTGCTTGTTGATTGACCTATTTTCCAGGGTTGTTGGCATTATTATTTGATTTTCTATATGTATTTAGATATAGTGAGATATAATGTAAGGTTATGACATTTCATATTGTTATATTCTTAGTCTTTCGTGAGGAAATAAGAATGAGCAGGACAGGTTATACCTCCATCTTGACATTTGTCAACCTATCCGGAATGGTCGGTATGGACGATAGGTTGGGGCGTTACATACACACACACACACACACACACACACAGTGCTTACTTGTTTTCGGCCAAGATGAAGAGTCAGGCAATGGATTGGTCGTAGAACCTGAGATTTGAGAGTAGAACTTGAGAGTGTAGGAGCGAAGAGAGCAGAGAGAGAGGAAAGAAAAGAGACAGAGATAGTGCATACCTTGAGAGTCGAGAGTCAAAGTGGAGAGGATGAGCGTAGGTGTGGAGGAGAAGAGGGCGTTGGGTTTCACAGCTCCAATTTGTTATTAAATTTTTGCTTTTAAAAGCTATTTTGATTTGCTTCTTACTTAAAGGGGTAATTTTGCTTTTTTACATAATAAAATGTACTAGATAGAATTTTAACCAAATACTGCTATTTTATTTTTTGCTTTTTTACTTCTAAAAACAAATAAGCATTTATCAAAAGCAAATCCAAACAGTGCCTAAATAAAAAATTATCCCTTTATTTTGTATTTGAATTCCTGCCATACTCATAAACAGTTTAAATTTAATTTTTTTTTTTTTTTTTAAAGGTTGGAAAATTAGAAATACACGCCATAGACTCAAGAATGGCTAAATTCCTTCAATTGATGTGCACACAAATCCGGATCCGGGCCAGAAAAATTCTCCCTTTAAAATTTGAATTTGAAACCCATGACCCATGACCCGCATTACTCACCCTAATCGGCTTCCTCGCTTGCCGCCTAGCTCCTGTTAATGCAGCGCTTCCCTCTTCCTCCTCTTTCTCTCTCTCCAAAACCCCGAGTCCTGACGTAAAACCCTAGCCATTTTCAAACACCACCAACCTCGCTCTCTCTATTCATCTATATATATAAGCACATACACAGAGAGGGAGTCATATACTATTCAAAGGCGTCTATATATATTCAATATACTCGTTGTATTCGAACCTTGAAGAACAAAAATATGAAGAAGAAAGCTTCAGGTCCCAAGGGATTTAGAAAAGGAAAGAGGTTTTCAATCAATGAAGACTCATTCTTCAGTCACCAGTCGAAGAAAAGGAAAAAGATCGATGATGATGAAGACGCTGTCATTGATAGTGATGTTGAGTCCGATGAAGAAGGCGCAGCTCTCGGCGTAGACGAAGAGGAGTCGGAATTTGCAGCGGAGACTGCGGACGAGAAGAGGAAGAGAGTGGCGACGGCGTATTTGGAGAAGATTCGAGACATTGCGAAGAGAGCAAAGGAAGATGAAGAGGAGGAGGGAGGAGAAGGGGAGAGCGATGAGGGTGAGAGAGAAGGTGCGCGGGATTCGCTGGTTGCCAAGATTTTGCAGCAGGAGCAGCTCGAGGAAAGCGGCCGAGTTCGAAGATCTATTGCGTCGAGGTAATGTTTGTTATACGCATTTGTTTATTTTTTATTTTTATGCTAACTTGTCATTCTTGTATTGTTTTGAACTTGCAATTTGTATGAACAGTGTGCTTTCTTTCTTCTTCTTCTTCTTTTTTTTTTGATGAAAATAGTGTGCTTTCTTTATCATTTGAATTACTTCCCATTAGCCTTCGATTGATTTGACGTTCATTTTGTTTAGCTTTACACCTTTGTTAGTTCTAACTTGATTTTGGCTGCAAAATGATGGTTTTTTTTTTTTTTTGCATTGCATTAGTTACTTGTGGGTACATATGTAGGAAAAAAATAAATTGAATTTTTATGCAAATCTGCCATTTGTATTGGCTTGAACAAGCATTATGTAGAGAAAGATGTGTTTTTTAGTCATTTTAATTAGTTAATATTAGATTTTGATCGATTGCAAGTTGAATTGCCTAAGTTTTGACTGCAAAATTATGGTTTCAGTTCACTTGCTATTGTAGGATTGTATCAATTACTTATGGATGTTTTGCTTAAAACTGTTGCATCCATGTTTAAAAACATTCATTTCAAGGGATAAATTACATGTTATAAACCAAAATCAAGCATTTGCTAGTCCTCCCATGTTATTCTCTATTCTGGAAACAATGATTTTTTTTTTTTTTTTTTTACTTCAGGAGGCTAGTCTGATGAGGCTACTGTAATCAATTATCGTAGTGTTTGTATTTGACATCTCATCTTTACTGGTGTATCTGTGCTCATAGCAGTAAACTTAAGGTTGGATAGATATGCCATGCAAATATTGAATATAGAAGATGGCTAACAGGTTTGTAGGAATTTGTTATGAGGATAGATGTTGCCTACCTATAAGCATTTGTGTTTGATTGTCGATGAATATTGTGTTTTTGGATGCTTTTGTTGTTATTTAGGGTTCAAAGGCCTGAAACTACTGATGAGTTTCGGGTTTTGGTGAAGCACCGGCAGTCTGTCACTGCTGTTGCTCTATCTGAGGATGACTTGAAGGGGTATTCAGCTTCCAAGGATGGCATTATTACTCATTGGGATGTTGATAGTGGGAAAGGTGAAAAGTACCAATGGCCTAGTGAGGAAATATTGAGGTCTCACGGGGTCAAGGATCCACAAGGTCGAGCCACAAAGCATAGTAAACATGTTTTAGCATTGGCTGTTAGCTCTGACGGTCGATATTTGGCAAGTGGAGGCTTAGATCGTCATGTTCATTTATGGGATACCCGTACACAGGAGCATATCCAGGTAATATATTTGAGTAGTTTAAAGTTTAAACAGCAATGAAATTAGGTTCATTTGAAGGAATGTAATTGACCTCTCAGATCCTGTGGACATTTTACTGACAGATATTAGTGCTATGTGGCATTTATGTATTTGATAGGTTAAGCTCCTATTTATGAAATTCCAAATATTTGATGGAAATTTTTTATATTTCTGGTTGCATGGTCATAGTTCTTTAGTAGACTCATCTATAATGTTAGATTGACAATCTGATCAACTCATTGTTTCACTTTTCCCATGGAGAAGATCCTAGATCAAATCCTCAGATGGGGCCTCTTTATTTTTTTTATACAACATGAACAAGTGTGTGGACCTCTCAAACATTTGGCATAATGATTACAAAACCCTTCTGTTTAAAACTTTAACTTCCTCCCATTATTTTCATCATCTGCTATATATGTGCATATGTATACACACGCAGTGCTGTTATATTATCATTATCTTATTGATGCTTGAAGTTTATGGTTGTTGTATGTTATTCCCACTTGTCAATTGTGTAATTACAGGCTTTTCAAGGTCATAGAGGGCCTGTATCATGTTTGACCTTTAGGCAAGGGACTTCAGAACTTTTTTCTGGATCATTTGATCGAACGGTCAAAATATGGAACGCGGAAGACAGAGCTTACATAAACTCATTATTTGGTCACCAAAGCGAGGTGTTAACTATTGATTGCCTGAGGAAGGAACGAGTATTGACTGTTGGACGTGATCGGAGTATGCAGCTTTGGAAGGTAAGCTATGATTTTTTAATGGCCCTTTTGGGAGTGCCACATACAGAGCAATCCAAATCAACAAGCATAAGAAAAAACAATTTATTGTTGTTGTTTTTGTGCACTGTTAATAGTAAATAGACGTGGGTTATTCCTTGAAATTTGGTATAGTAAAGGCCTTGTTGCCTCTGAGGTGACACTTTGCAACAAAACACAGAAACCATCACAGGAATGCCTCTTGTTTCCTTGCATTAAAACCTCCATTTAATATTCTGTATGTGCATTCCTATAAGGCATTTTTAATTTCCATGAAAGCTGCAGTGAGGGAGGTTACATGCAAGATAGGCTTTGCTTTGAGGTTTTATCAGGATTAAATAAAAAAAGTGAAAAGAGTCCACATACAGGTCTATGTTTTCACTTTTTCATATGCTCTCTCTCTTTCTTTGTTTCTTTCCTTTTTTTTTTTGGGAGAGAGAGAGAGAGAGAGAGATTCTACAATATTCTTTGGACTAACTTGCAATATTTATGTTAAAAAAACTGATTTGAACAGAGAATGTAAATCATTAGCTCCCAAACTTCTCATGAAGTAGAGTTGGGATATATTTGGTATGAATTTTAAGGAATTGGCAAGAGTTGTCATTGGATGAGGATTTTTGAGGTATCTTTAAAATAAAATTTAAAAAGAAAAAGAAAAACTCATTATACCTTAACATTCTTTGGTCAGTAGTAGTTTTTCTCACTCGACAATGTTTTATGAAACTTGATATCCAAAGAAAGAAAACACAAGCTCATTGTTGTGGTTGCCAAACCTGTTCATGGCTCATAGCATGGTGGCAAAAGCATCCCATGGGTGGGGAGGGATGGGTTTTAATTTTACTGATGGCTAGAGATAGTCTATTTAATTTAGGGTGTTCTATATCAACTTGATAGAGTTAGTGCGTATATGCCAAATGCAGGATTGATCGTGTAAGAAGAGATTAGTAAAAGATTGTTAATTTAACTAGAAGCTTCTGGTTGAACTTAATCCGTTATCCTGTCATCTTTTCCCATCCCCCCTTCTTTCTTCCAGTTAAGTTCGTTAGTGTTACTTCTTGATGTACGCATATATCCACCATGTTTTAACACAAACCTAACACTGGAGTTCCTAGTTGTATAAGAAAAAAAATCACATAGCCTTTTGACCAAAAAAAATAAAAATTTCATAGCCTTGAGTTCTATCATGTTCATTATTAATTCATGTGATCAATTAAGCAATTTTTATTTATTTTACTTCTAGGAATTTTAATTTTGTTAATGGTAGATGAGCTAATGGTGCTATCATTAAGGATTTTGTTAGTTTCGTTAAAAGATGTGTAATCTAGATACATTGAGTTTAGAAGTATTAGGAAATCTGAACGTCTTAATTAGTACAACTAAATGGGAGTGGTTTTGAATATTAAAGTTCAGAGGGAATGGAATTGATTGTTATCATTGTTTGCAAGGCTTAAGATATTTTTTTTGTTTTTAGCGTCTTAAATAACAATAGATTGTTGTCAATGAGAAATCTGGAGTTTGGGCGATATATTTTTGAAGCTATGTCATGCCATTAATTGATGATTTCAACTGGTGTCCTCATGGAAGATCAATTTCTTTGGTTGCTGCTGTCTGATTTAAAACATGTCTAAATATGTGGCACTCTAACCATGTTTAAACTAGTATTCAATTGTTCATGTGAATTGACTTCTACATAGTCAACTATCATGTGTGTGTGTGTGTATTTGGAGTACTTCATTTTGGGAATATTATAAATCCCTTTCGTCTAACTGAATGATATTTCCATGTGTACGTACCCATATCCTAGGTATCATGGTTAGATGTATTTTTTCATTTTGGTAGTCAGAATGAATGTTGAATATTTGACTTGTTTATGCACTTTCAATATCCAAAGTTATTTATGACTTAGAATACTATTGTTTCCTCTGTAACAGGGTGACTATAACTTGAACCCACCTTGATATGAGTCAACCAAACATGAACTACCTCTAACCTGGTGTGGGTTACTAAACCCATCTAAAATGATGTGTGTCCAACTTTAATTTGTAGGGGATGGTGAAGCAGGTAACCCAATTAATTTAAGTATGCATGAGTATATTATTTATGTATACCATTATATAATAGAAAATTTTTGCAATATGTTTAAATATGAATTAGTGGCATGAGATTCCTGTCTCAAACGTCGATTTCACTCATCCCCAACCTTTTCTAGTAGGGGTACCATCCTGTTGGATTCCTACTTGCAAATTGATCGATCAGAATATCAGTTGGTTAATCCTGATTGGCTATTGCAACCATATATTTTCTTCCCCCCTCTCAATCTGTTATTCGCTTTCTGTTTAATGAAGCAGGAGAGAGTTGATAGGTTATTAATTCTGGATTGATGTTTTCTTTTTCTCTTAAATATATTAATCCTGGGGAATTTACAACCCTTTTCATGTGCCTTATATAAATGTTCCATTCATAGCTTCCATTTTACCGTTATGTATAGGATTGATAGTGAAAACCTTGATCATTTATTTTTTACTGTCCTTTGGCTATGGCTTTATGACAAAAATTGTTTATGCCTTTGGATTTGTATTGGGTGGCTTCGAGATCTGCTTTGGCAATGTTTGATATTGAGTTTCGGGCTTTAGGATGTTCTTAGAGGGCTATCATCTTATGGAGATGCGTTGTTTTAATTATTTTTTGGGTGGTTTGGCTTGAAAGGAATACTTGTATTTTTAAGACAAATTTGATAGCATTGATGATTTGTGGGATCGAGTTTGTTTCTTGAGTTCTTTTTGGGCTTCAGTGTTTAAGGAGTTTAGAGGTGTTCCTTTGTTATTTTGAACAATTGGATAGCAGTGTGTGAATAGGGGTTTGTTTGTTTATTAGGACTTTTGTTGCTCTTTCTATTTTATTTGCTTTGTGTAGTAGGACATCTTGTCCTCTCTATTTAATTCTTAATATATATATATATACAAGAATGCTAAGGTCAGGTGCACCTGATGCAAGTTGCATCAGGTGACCTTCTTTAGAGCTAGTTGCGGATCATATTTTGCTAAACTGACTGTTGGATTAGAAACTCATGTTATGTATGTCATATCTGCCAAAAATTACAGTGATTTGACGGTCGGTTTTTGAAAAAACATATGGTGAAGTAGTGTGTTCGAGTACTACTTATTTTCGTTGTATAGTGTTAAAATTTGAATAATATTGGTATATGTTCAGATAGACCTTTCTGATTTATTGTTTATTTGTTATTGATGTTTCGTTTTGCGAATAGGTCCCTGAGGAGTCACGCTTAGTGTTTCGTGCTCCAGCATCATCTCTGGAATGTTGCTGTTTTATTAATAACGATGAATTCTTATCCGGCTCAGATGATGGCAGTATTGAGCTTTGGGGCCTACTGCGAAAGAAACCTGTTTACATTGTCAAAAATGCTCATGCTTTGTTGGCTACTCACAAAAATTTTGAACAGAGTGATATTGGAAGAATTCCCAACGGTCATTTAGGTAAAAGTTGAAGATTTTTTTCTTATGTTTATTATGGTAAAGTGCCAGTCTTTTATCACCTTTACTTGCATATATTATAGGCTTTATAGCCTAAGATTCTTTTCTGTTTTTAAGTTTTTTAAATGATATTTTCTGATCTATGAATCACTGCCAGAATTGAATTGAACTGGTCTTGTCTTTCAGATTACTTCATGCAGGAAGGAAAGGTTCTCACATATTATGAAAAAATATTTTTTTCTTCCACTTCTGTCTTTTTTCTTCTTCTTCTTCTTCTTCTTCCTTTCTTGGTTGTTTTTTCTTTTTGTCATGGCATGTTCATATAATTGCTTATTTTAATTTTGGAGAGGAAAATTAAAGAATAACCATTGTTGTATACGATCCCTAAATATATACTTTGTGTGTGTGTGTGTGTGTGTGTGTTTCTACCTTTTCTTGCAATTTATGGTTAACCAGTATTCAAATGAGATTCCTTTAATTTCCTCCCTGCAGAAAATGGTAATCACAATCCTGAAAGCTATTATCGTACATCAGCGCATTCCTGGGTTAGTTCAATCAGTGTATGTAGAAGTAGTGATCTTGCTGCGTCAGGAGCTGGAAATGGTTCTGTTCGTCTATGGGCTATTGAAAGTGAGACCAAAGGCATTCGACCATTATTTGATCTTCCATTGGTAAGCTAAATCCGCAAGTAATTTCAGTTTTGTTATGGGCAGAAATTTTGTCCAAAGGAATAGATTTTGACAAGATTCGAAGTCTTTTAAGGAGTTTATACAAGTTGAGACATATCGTGTGAGATTGGCATGGGTGTAAAGGGGTCAAATGTAAATGATATCAGGTCTACTTAGACTGGATATAGCAGGTTATAGTTTAGGCAGAAGTGTGGAACCTGTACATACATTTAATATTTGGTATTAATAGCTCAATCAGTAAAACAAATTGCAAAAAACATAGCTATGGTTTTATTATTATTATTATTATTATTATTATTATTATTATTGACAACAGAAAATTTATTAATGATAAAGAAACAGCTATGGTTTATTTAACGGGCCTGGTATTTAAATGGAGAAAATGACAGGGATAATAATATTGCTATATTTTTGCATTCTGATGATTCTTTAATGGTTCTTAATCATTATTGTTTTCAATTCATGATGGAATATGATTATACATACATATTACATGTAGAAGTAATTTTACTACTAACTACGTCTAAAATTGTGTTAAAACAATGTGATACCAGCTGTTAAATTGAGAAAGCAATCATAAGTAACAACAGTTATTATCTCTTTGATATATAACTTAAACATTTTGTTGGATACTTTTTAACGAATGAAACTATTAAAAGATCTTAAACACAAAAAGGGAAAACAGGTTGACTTGATCCATTTATAACTCTCTTGTGAATGTGTATCTTATAAGTTTTTATAGAACCGAGATTTGATCTTAAAACCCATACACATGAAAGTAAGTCAAATTTCATTACTGTAATCATCGATTCAATAGGGTTTGCGTTCTAGTCTTCTGCAAGATATCTGTTGTTCGTGTCAAAAATAGAAGTAAATGTAATGATTGTTTATGTTTCCTGTTCAAGTTGAATTTTGCATCAAAGATCTATTGCCTAGGTGCACAGTGGGAATCAACAAATAATGGATTCCCCCTGGCATATAAGGCTGACACTACAATACATTCTATATAGGCTCGGCATCTTGTCTACAATTATGTCCATTGTCTCGAATGTAAATAGCTAGAGTTGAACCCTAACACTCTTTGGCATATCATAAAATGATATGACATGGGTATGGCTATCACACGCTTAAATAATGACAATTTTTTAAGTAGACAATTTTGACACCTAGACACACCTACCGCCCACATATACTAATATAGAACATGGTTGAATGGTTGATTCAGATCTTAAGTAGCTCCATTTGCATCTATTGATTTAGGGTTCACCATTTAGTGGGTGTGGCATTGACTTTATATAAGCTATTGTTAATATATTTTGTTGCTTATTTAAATTTCTCATGAAACACAGATTGGGTTTGTAAATTCTTTGGCTTTTGCAAAATCTGGACAGTTCCTAGTTGCTGGAGTTGGGCAGGTGAGGTGTCTTTCCTTGAGTTTTCTTTATGTTGTACTTTTTTGATTTATTATAATAAATGCATTTCTTTTGTTTTTTAATTTAATTCTTTTAGATTTTTTGTACAATGCTTGGATATGCATGTAAAACTCAACTCAAGATAGCCATAATCACATGTAGTTGGGGTTGGCTACATGAGTTTTTTCTTTTTTCTTTTTTTTTTTCAACTCTATTAAGGGTCATATCATCTATTAGATTCTTGGCACACATGTCCTCCACTCATGACCTCTAACCACTTTATTTGGGCCTTTTTTTTTCCCCTTTTAAGACCTTCAATTTGAATCAAATCACCCTTTTACAATAGAGCATTCCTAGGTCTTCATTGCACTGAAGCATTCTTAGGGAGCATACATAATGAAATGCACTGGAGAGAGGTGGAAAATATTAATAATAATAATAATAAAAGAAACAGCAAAAAGGTCCAGGTTAGGGAATTATAAGGGAAAAATTAGGTTTCTACAAATTTGAACATTATAAGTATGACTGATAAACTTCACTTGTGCACTCATTCTTATTTTTTCCCTTTTAAAATAAAAATAATAATATACTCTATTTCATGATTTTCTTGTGGTGGGTGCTAGAATGAGAGGGGTTTTGCAAGCACCCTTAACAAATGAATCCATGTTTTGGTGGACTAATGACAAAAATTCCTCCTCTGTGGCCTACACGTTACTTGGGAACCACTTCTCCATACTCGCTGATTGCTTAGCACATAATTAAAGACTTGTTTTCACCATGCTGCATAATATTTTGTGAAATATTGGGCTTCTGAACTAACAGCCATCATAGACTTGGCCTTTTTTTTCCCTTCCTTTTTTCCTTTATTGCAGCAAACAATTTGATAAGTGGTAACTTTTATATGCATCTTACTATTACGTTAACTGTTAAGTGAAGAATGCTTAAACTAACCCCTATTAATGCTCAATTCATAAATATAGGAGTGATGTATAGGCCTTGAACATAATTAAAGGCATTGAATAAAACATATGTTGTATACTTCACATGGTGAACTAGTTTTCATTTGGACAGAGTTCTGAGTCTCATTACTTTTGCACACAAGGGTGCCCCCTTTACTAGTTTGTTTCTTATTGGAAATGCCAGTTGCTGCTTTCCTTATTATCGTAAGATACCTGACTTTGAAGTCACATCCTTGACGTCCTTGATAATGAGGAGTATTTTCCAATTAACATACCTGAAACCTATTTTCAAGGTCACTCGTTTGATCAGCCATGCTGACCATGTAATCATTCAAATAGTTTTTGACTCTATTGGTCAAGTGTCCATCAGATTGGAAACTCACTTACAGACCCTTTTCCCTTCTGTTGTACATGGTAACTAACCATAATGATGGTGTTCAAATATGATTTATCGGTGTTCTTCTCTCAATTCTTTTTTTTTTTTTCCAGGGTAGGGGGTGTAGGGAGTTGGATTAGGTTATTTGGGAAAGCTTTGTTAATACTGTGAAACGAAGTCCCACATCGCTTAAGTATGAAAGTAATAAGCAGTATATAAGCGTGAGGGCACCCTCACCTCTTAAGCTAGCTTTTGGGGTTGAGTTCTACCCAAGACCGTGTAACAAATACAAGTACTTTTTTTTTTTTTTGGTTACATTGGAGGGGATTCGATCCCTTGACCTAGTATAATCCTAACCCTTTCCCCCCTTACACCCTCACCACTAGGCTAGCCCCAGTGGCTTATTACTACAATTACTTGCACAAACTGGTCCCACATCCCACTCCAGCCTCTTCTTAAGAGGGGATGTCATACCATTATCGTGTACCAAAAGAAGAAGTCTAGTATGTTCCATTTTCATAGCTGGAACAATCCTGTAAGGATGTCTTTAACACTGCTGTTATATCTTCTTTTCTTTCATGGACAGTGAACATTTGCTTTCTTGTAGATTTGTAGTTAGTCTTTCTTATCAGTCACTTGTTGCTGCAATGATTTAAATAATAGTACGAGCTTCTAACAATGTGGAATACCTTTACAACAGGAACCTCGTCTAGGAAGGTGGGAACGTCTACCACCTGCTCAAAATGGAGTTGCTGTGCATTCCCTTAAGCTTGCGTAAGATGCGGCACACCATATTTGAAGCTCTTCAATTTTGACCAACTCTTGAGTTGAGAAATTTAAAAAGTCCATGTCTACGCATTTTAATTGGTCTATAAATTTATATATTTGATTATAACCCATGGCCTTTTTGTATCCTGTCTGTTGAGTTTTGTATTTTATTTATTTTATTTTTATTTTTTGAAAAAGATTGAAATATCTAATTTTATATTTTAGAATATAATTTTTTTTTTCATCTGCTAATCTGCTATGAAAATCGGAGCAACGACTGAACAGACGAACACACCCTCCCTCCCCCCAAACCCCCCAAAAAAAAAAAAAAAAAAAAAAAAAAGAAATAGAGAGAGAGATGATAGGAAAATTTAAAGGAAACTTGGGCTGTGAATCCAATTCAAGATGAGTGGGGTACTATTTGTTTGGGATTTGACAATATAGGAAAATAAAAGGATTCTTTCCAACTTGTATAGAACCATAAACTTAGCTATTTAGCAAGAATTTGTCCTCGGGGTTATGTTGGTTTCTCTATTTGTTCAAATGCTGCAAATTGTCCATAGCATTTTTTTTTTACCAAACGAAGCCGGGACAAGCATGGTCTGTTCGTTAAAATGAAGTAACTGAAAAAGAACATGTTGGGGTAGTATGACTCTTTGGAGAAAGAAATGGCATGAAATAACGGCTTAAAACATGGGGTCGCACAGACATTATTTGGTTCTGTATTAGAATTCTTATCTGCAATTTGGAGGCATACACTAAAAATTAATGAAACAACAATGCATAAGTTGGGATTAATGAAGTAACTCAAGGATCATGACGTGCAAGTGGAGGAAAAAAAAAACCATACTCTCTTACGAGATTCAGATCTAAATATTTTCAAGGTAACCTATAGAATGAACTAGGAAAAATTGGTTACCGTAATATACACTTGACATTCAAAGAGAAAATCATATAATATAAACATGATCCTGATAAAATTGCATGAACCACATGACCAGTTTGTGATTCGCCTACAGTGGGACAAGCTATATTGCTAATGATATTGTTGAATCACTGGCTAAAAATTCTTCGAAATAAGAACCTGCACTTTTTTCCATTTCCTCAATGCTTCAGAGTGAGAGTGAGAGTGAGAGAGAGAGAGAGAGAGAGAGAGAGAGAGAAGATTTCTACAGGTGGGGGAAAAGAATCATCAGCCCTATTTGACAACAAAGCCCAAATTAATGATGTACAGAAGGCTCTAAAAATACATAGTAGAGACCAGCCAACCAACAGCTCATTCACAATTCATCTTCCCACCTGATCAATGGCACAAAAGTATGCGTTATCCCCAATGAACTCATTCCTGAGAATTTACATTAATTCCCAGCTTCTTCAACTGTGTCTTTCTTCTCGTGCTCTGAAGCTTCAAAAGAGTCTTCTGTCCCTACCGCCTTCTCTACATCCTCGGTAGTAGTTGGGCTTGAGCTCAGATTACCGTCAACTGGTTCTGACAGCTCAGAAGGACTGGAACTTGGGATCTCATCTGCAGATTTTGTTAATTCTCGAGCAGCAGTTTCGGCATTATCTACCAAGGCATCAGCAGATGGAGAAGGCTCAGTGGTATCTGGTTCAACATCACCAGCCTGGTCCTTTGATTCCACTTGAAGCTCACCATTTGGTATAATGGGAGGTTTTTCCGCATCGGGCTGGTCTCCAGAATCAGATGTTTCCCTCCATTCAACCCATTCGGGGGGTTTATCACTTTCACTGGGACCTGTTTCTTTTAAATCATCAGATACATTGTGTGGTGTGGATTCTTCTGGTTTCGTTTCAGGCATCGGAGAAGATGTCGCTGTATCAACCAAGTCATCATCCTCACCAACAATAACCTCATCATCACCGCCACTACCGATAACATCAGTCCCCTCAGTATTAGGTGATGGGGAAGCAAGTGAGCCAATTGAGCGCTCATTGGCGATTCTGTCATCCTCAAGAGCAAACCAGTTGGAGTTTGTAAATAGAGAGCTACTGTACACAACAGAGGAAAATTGCACAGCTTTAATGTCAAGCAGCTAGGATACAATAATAGTAGTATATCCAAACAACAAGCGCAAAGGTTAGGGGCTGTTTGTGTTGGTTTTTTTCAAAATTACTTTTCAATAACTATTTCTTCACATCTCTTTAGAATTATGTTCGAACCATGTATTCACATATCAAAATTTCCATGCTAGAAGTGATTGTGGTAAAAGTTGGGATCTCCTAGCTTCTGCCACAATCACTTCTAGTATGAAAATTTTGTCAACCATTCTATCCCTCCTCAAGTTGTCTAAAAGTGATTATCACTCCATCTCTTGGATCAAATGGAATTTTAAGCTTCAAAAGTGCTTTTAAGAAAAGTTAATGCAGACAGGCCCTTTGTACACTCTCAACATGCAACAGGGCCTGTCTGAACTGAAAGAAACTAAAACAAAATCGAAGTAACCGATATATGAAAGAGAAGATCAAAGAAGCTTCAACTTACCTTTCCTGGTCATCTCCCAATCGCAGAGAAGATATGACAACTTCAGCAGATTCATCATCAAAGTAGACATCCTGCAAATTACTTCTTTTAAGAAACCTTTCAAGTTACAATTATTCACAAAAAATCTACTTCAACCGCAGCACCCACTCAGAAAAATAGGCAAAGTCGGTAAACAATGACACGTGTAGGTGAGAATGATGCTCAAACATGGGCGACAACTTAACCAAGGTCTATTAAGATCACAACTTTTTAGTTTTCTAAAATTTCATTGTATACAACTTTCTTTTAAAAAAAATAATAATAACTAGCATGTTCTTTTACATTACGCATTTTCTCACACTAATGACTCGTAGATCTGGATAAAAACCAGTGCATGAATGGACTGAGAACCAAAAGCATCTATCAGAAACTACCAATGTTCTGATCTGTTCTCAACTTCTCCCCCCCCCCCCCTCCCCCACACTATTTTATTTTGGCATCAATCAATAACTAGATTGAAAACGGGAAAAAAATGAATAGGTAACCACCATATGACCTTGGGTCTACTCAACTGTCAACATATTTTCTGACCAACAAAATCTTCACTCTTGGTAGAAGACTCAAGATTTTAGAGTCAAATGCGGCCCATGTTAAGATGATCCATAAAATAATGTTGGGCCAAATGCAACATAGTTGCATTCATTACACTAGGCCAGCTCAAATACATTATATTTTTCCAATTTAACAGAAAGATACGATCAAGTGAGCTTCACCCAATGTCATAAATTAATTCAAAAAAAAAAAACCATTAAGTGTTTACCAAACAAGTAATGCAATACAAACAAGCAAAAAACAGGGAAAAAAAAAGGAATTACAAAGTTTATACCCACTCACATTGTATCATCTTTACCATTCATTTCAATGCAAAGTGAAACTCACTAACCACCAATTTCAAAGGTGCCCTTGTTTTTTTCACTTAGTATTTTTGTTGTAGAAAAAACATTGTGATTATTCACATGATAAATCTTCCCCATTGATGGCATTGAGTTATAGTTGAAATGGTTTGCAAAATACACAAAGGTATTTTCCATATTTAGTCGGTCATATAATTACAGAGAAGATTAAAGGGAGAAGAAACTTTTCTTTATACAAATAGAAAAACTTATGCCATACATACCTCATCATCTCGTTCAAGTGAGCCATGAGCCTGCATGCATGAACAGCAAATGAGTAAGGTAGGCAAACAAACTGCTTCACAAATATGGAAAATGAACATATTACAAAACAATGGAACATAATAGTAATTACCACACAAAAAAAAGAAACGCTTAAACTGAAATTAACGGGAAGAAACCATGATGCAACAATGAGGTTAAAATCGAAGTAAGAATAGCAAGAAAGGGCAGTTGTAGAACTAGAGAGTAACCACCAAATACCTGCAGCAAAAACATAATAGATTTGACAACCCAAAAGGTAGCAACAGACCATGAATTAAGGAAATGGGAGATGAAAGAAAATAAAAGGACACCATCCATTGCACAAGTATATCATTTTAGATGCTTGAATTGAGGGTCCTAAAGCATAATCAAGAAGGAAGTAACCTAGGTGTATGAAACAACAGCAAGCATGAGCATCACACATTTCCTCTATAATTACCAAGCCATAGCACACTCAAGCAGGCCTCACTAGTAATCGGTTGAGGGGAAAGGCACCCATTGTTACCCAATTCACTAGATACATCACTCTTCGTCCCAGAACTTCCAAGCCTTCCCCCTCTTTCTCCTCTTCTTTTTTTCTCTTCTACACAAGAACTGGAAAAAAAAAATGGTGAAAAATAACACAATCAACAAAGTGTCTCAATTAGGGTCAGCTACATGGATCCTTTCCACCATCAACTCTAGACAGCAATCATGTCTTTAAGGACCTGATCCGTAACATCACCATTTGGCAACAATCTATAATGATTCCTGGCATCTGATCTGAACTGATGAACTCAGATTACTACAAACATTTTTGGGGCACACCCCTATAACCATAAATATCCTATACCAAAATAGTAAAACAAGATTCCAAACCCAATCCTGAATAGGAAAGCCTCAATGAAGCCTCCATTATCATCGAATTGCTCCCACATGATGGTAAGTAAAAGCTGCCAATAACAAATTATGGTTGGTGACTAGTGAGATCCTAATCTAGTTGAGGGAATAAAGCATGGGAAGCTATATTTTGTGACACCAAACGTTGGATTACATGTTCCTCTCATGCATATCATGTCTGTCAAATATGAAGTCGATTGGAAATTAAAAAATACTTCCATCTTCTATTGACAATCTAATTTATGGATGAAGTAGTTCTTAATTACCAATCGACTTCATATTTGACAGACATGATCGATTTCACAAAATATAGCTCCCACAGAAAGGTTTTTAAAACATGTGTCAAGAATTGTGTTAAAAGTTGTGTTCATACAACCAGCCTGAATCATATCCTTGTCACATTAGTCAATATGGGCCTTCTCTAGAAGTCAGACAGTAGGAACAGCATTTTCCTCAACAATTTATGGCAAGATCGTTTGTGTTGGAACTTTGGTAACAAAATGAAAACATGGGAAGCAAAGTTTGTTCGAAAGACTAAGTTTAAGAGGCATCTTCAAGGCAGAGAGATCCATTCTTTTGCTGCAATTTTGAGAATTAATTCTACAGTTCTACCTATGTTGAGCACAGAATCAATAGAAGAATGATCTAAAGTGTTTTAGGGGCTTTTAATTCAGAGAACTTTATACCGTGATCAAAGTCGATAGCAGCTTCTTTTTAATCGAAGACATTCGAAGATTTCCAATCCCTCAAAAGTTGTTCTATCATCTATCTTGATCAAAAGAATATATATATATAACCCTTAAAATAAAATATAGGAGAATAGCTGAGTCGCAAATAAATAGAAAAACTTCCCAATCATTATGCAAAACTTGAATATTTTTAAGGATACTAATATGATATGTTGAAAGGAGCATATTTTCTACTAACTGCAATCTTCCCAAAACAATAAAGACAAAATAAAAATAAAAAAACAACAAAGAAAAAAAAAAAAATTCACAATGAGTTTGAAATTCCACAAGCTGGAGGAAAGAATCAAACATCTCCATTTCAGTTGTATTTCTTCCATTCAATTGTATATAAAGGTCGGTAGAATAATGCTGATTAATGAATGGGAGAACACACTCTTTAGTCGGTTTTTGTTATTTTGTCCAACCAGGTTTCCTTTTTTAACACTTCTGTTTTACTTGGAGTGAAGGGTGTGTTGACTCTTCTCTTTGGTTGATTTTATTTTAAAGATTATTTGTGGGGAGGAAAAAAAAAACCCTAACAAAATATACTTGTGTAATATGACTATGATTAATTAAAGTACTGGGGTGGCCATCATGGAAAATTTAAAGAAACAAAATATTTCAAAATTTTCCTTTTGAAATTTAGCAGGAAAAAGAGTTATGCCCCCGAAAAATATTCCATGTAATTAAATTACAGCAGCTAGCTCATGGTTGAACAGGACAAATCCAAATAGTCATGAACATATCTGTTAAAATTTTACACAGTTATAATTGATAGATGTGTAATTATAAATTTATAATATCACACAACATATTGCAAAAAATTGCATAAACTATGGGAATTTAGAATAGCATTGTATCAGACTTCTCAAAAAATGCATATATAGTGGAATGTGTCATAATATATCAAAATTCAAGACCATTCTTGCAGCTAGCAGGCTTGGATTATTTTCTTATCACAGAACATCTTAATTTGAACCGGACAATTCATAACTGGTGTGCCATATGTATTTGGCAAAACTCTAGCTTCAAGGGTGACGGGTAAGATTGTTGAAGACCTTACAGTTGCAGGGTAATTCGAACTTGCAGTCACCAAGATTAATCAAACATTAATCACCTAGAGGTGTCTAGGCATGCTTGGAAAGAAAAGAACTAGTGACTACAGGCAGGCCGTAGCCATAGTAGACATATAATTAGCTCTATAATTTGATGGTGCTTAATTTGTTCCAACTTAGAATTGATGTAGGATACATAATCTTCTTTTATCTTTTAATATTTTTTGTCACTCATCATCTATACGTATATATAACGGTGATCTTACAAGGGTCTATCTTCTACCTTTCTTGGGCTTCCCAAATGGCCAAGACAATGGATGACTTCCTAGCCAAGAACCTACAGTACTTCTTGTCTTTGTTTCTAACTCATTTTTTCCTCTCATGTGTGCGTGTAGAGATCCTCTCCCTCCCATTCCAAACTTCCCCTTTTAATATATATATATATATATATATATATTAGCTTGTTATCCAAAAAATCAAAAACAAAACATGCATGGAGATTACTTAATAGTTTTGAAGGGCACCTCATCCATATCATCATTACTGTAAATGCCATATCGAAAGGCCTGGCTTAAGTTATTTGCTAAGGCTGCAACATCATAATCCCTATCTTGGTAATCATCATCATCACTATCTCTAGTCCGGTCATGCAATGCTGTTGGCCTCCTGTTGCAATTGAAAAAAAAAAAATTAATGAATTAGGACACACACACACACACACACACACACACACAATTGTCACTATCCTAAATTCACAATTTCTAAGATCTCAAAATTTAGAAGAGAATAATGATAGACATGAAAAGGCAGACACACATAAAAGTCAAGATTTTTACAATTTGACAAGTATTTGAACGATGCCAGAATTTGGAATTTGCATTTCACAGGATTGTTCCCCGACTAGATCCCCAAGTAGGGAAGTTACTTTAAGTTTGATAAAAAAAAAATGGATTTCAGTTTATAACAACACTATCTTCTCTATATTTCATAAAGTTCATGTTTATGTAAAGTTTGATTCAACTTCTAGCTACACACTTTGAAGCAAGGCAGGAGCACACAAAAATTGATATCTTAGCATTGAGATACCATATTTATGTCATCTACATTTTTTTTAAAGCAAACATATCATTTTCTTTCATTTTTTGTGGTTTCATAAAGATAGTTGAGCTTGGCTTGATAAATTCACAAGCTCCAATATGAGTTTGAGCTTCACTTCTTTATCTTACAAGCATGTTCAAATGAGCCTCTAATCAAGCAAATCTTAAACCACGTTCAAGTAGCTTGGTTATCTTCCAGACCTAGAAGTGGTTACTGGAGGAGGTGGAGATGGAGAAGCTAGGGCTCCTCTCCATCGTTTTATGGTGAAGAGTGTATCAAAACCTAAATCTTTCAAGTTTGCAAATTATGCATATAAACCCCTAAGTTTTTCATATTATCAAATAACCAAAACTCATATTTTTCCATCATCTTGCTATATTTCTAAAAGAACCCATAGATTAATTAATATATTTTTTCACACAATTTCCCACTTCATTAATTGTTTTTGCACCTTCACCCTACCTCTTAAATTATCTTTCCAAATAAGCACCTGCACCCAATTTGTGGACACTCACCTTAGCAGTGTCCTCCATCCTATGTTATAGAATTTATAAGGTTCTAACTTCTAACACTTTGACATGCACTGACACCCACCAGTCATATCCGAGTCCATGTAACATATTTCAAGACCATCTATATGTGATTGATATGTTCAGAACAATATTTAGTAAAACCTATGCCAAAAATGCTTGTACTAGGAGAGGGGTTTCTTGCCCCTCTTCATTTGCATTAGTGAAAATTAATATATTAATAATAATGATATCATATATATATTGCCATGCATGACAATAAATTTACTATATGTGGTGCTTCCAATTCGGGAGCTTCTATTGTCATGTCTTGGACTCAAAATATACAACCACAAGGGAGACTCGGAGAAATAGAGCAACTACATTTGTAAGGACGAAAACCTACCCACAGGCCCACTGGTAGACGTTTTCCACTGCATTGCGCTTTAGTAGGACATTTGTATGCCAATCAACCCATTCATTATGTTCCTGTTAAAACAAGAAAGTCAGAAACAAAATAGAAATGACTAAACAGTAAAAACGAGAAAGTAACATACTGATAGCATTAAGGTGTTTGCAGTTTCCTCTTAGTGTTGAGTACAATATGCTCATTCAAGTGGGAATAACTTTGAAACTAGACAAGAGAGGTGCGGAACAAAAAGTAAGAGGAAGAAATAAGTCTGCAGTCACAAACTTCTGACAAGACACTCCTAAAGCTTAGATCATCTTCATAAATAACTAACGGGTCACGTTCTCCTTACACCCTATTTTGACACCCTATGTTTACACCTCGTTTTCAAAATACTATTATAGGTTGAATATTTTGAGAAACCGACCGTTAGATTAGATACTTATCTTATGCTTGTCATCTAAGAAAAAAATCAGAGTGATCCAACGGCTAGTTTTTGAAAAATATCATTGTGATGAACTATCATATTTTTTTTATTAATAAAAAACATCACAGTTTTTATAGTGATTTCTTAAAATCTAACAGTTGGATCACTATGATTTTTTGGCATACATGACAAGCATAAAAAAGGTATCGAATCCAACGGTCAGTTCGTCAAAATATTTATCATATGTAGTGTTTTGAAAATGAGGTGTAAACATAGGTGTCAAAATAGGGTGTAAGGGGAACGTGACCCATAACTAAAATACAAATAGATAAAATAAAAGTCGCATGAGCAACATAAAATATTATGATAGTCTTCTCACACACATGGTTTTGTGTTAAGGACAAATTACACACTAATTACCAATTAAGACTTCTTATAGCCAACTCCAGTTTAAGTTTGAAGGATTGTAAAGCTAGGCAAAAAGCTTCAACACCAAGTAATATTGCCACATAGAAAAATTTATTATAGATGTCGAAAAAGACACAGAAATTTAGGAATAACCTGCAGATGTGCCTGAATTTCGCCATTGTTATTTCCCAATTGAACAAGTTTGTTCGATATACGTGTCAAGTGTCCGATATTCCCTATCCTTGGTGGTGATCTTCCCTCAGCGGGGACCGTTGGCTGCAGGAAGGATTCAACAAGTATACTATTTCAATACAATTATACGTCTGTAAAGCAATAAGAAACAGAACAGAGAAAAATTATAAATAACTAAGAGAGGTCTACATAAAGAGAGTAACCTTGTTTGGATCAGTTGCCAATGTGAAATTCTTTTCCGCTTCAAGTATTTTCCCAAGAAGGTTACAGTCAAGAAGAAGATGTTCAATAAGGGGAGTATTCTTGCTCTCCAAGCACGATACTATTATGTTCTCTACGTGGTGATGCATGAAGTTATTGTATGGGTACCTACAGCAAGATTAAAACCAAGATTTAATATCCAGGACTCGATCACTTAATGGAACAGCAGAATCCTCATCTTACTCAAAGAACAGGTCTAAAATTCGTTGTACTGCTCCAAGACGAATCAATTCCTTCTCAGCAGCTTCACTACCAACTGTCAGTAAGACTGAAATGAACTCTACAATCTGAAAAATTCCAAGTTGATTAACAATTAGCATGAAGTAGAAAAATATTGCTTTCTTGCTTCCTAAAGTATAATCGATAGATAATTTAAAGTTAACTGTGACTTAAATTTATTTCCTGATATCAACTACCACCCTTAACAGCTACACATTATAGAAACCATACAACTAAAGATGTTCAAACACTAATGATAATCAACAAAAATAAAGAGCAGAAACAGATTAAAGATTTAGTCCTCACCACTTCACTAGACACACAAACTGCCTAAAAAGCACAAATAGGAGATACCTTCAAACGATGTTTTCCAAGAGGTGGCTGCAATTTACCATATGTAGTTAGCAAGACACTCTCAGCAGTTGAAACATTCAAAAGCTCGAGTAAATCACCTGCAAGATAGGACCATGAGATGCATATCAAGAATTAGCAAGACACATCCACGGAAGATCAAGAATTTGTTGCTGAAACTCAAATCATAATACAACAAACAATAATGAATCTGCCCTGATAATTTAATGCCTCAGACTATAAAAGATACAGTAGAAATTTCCAGATATAAATCCGAAATAGGGAAGAACTTACAGTGAATATGATAAATAAAATCAAATAATAATAAATAAATAAAAAGAGAGAGAGAGAGAGAGAGAGGAAACAATAATGCCAGCAAATTGGTACAAAGAATCGAGAAATACGGTGGTGCATAATATAGTAAGGTTTTATTTGAATGGAGGTCAAGAAACAACAAATTAGGCGATTCAAATGCCTAGCCGTAGTCAGTTTCCAAAATGACCTCCATTTAAAAAAAAGAATTTTTATAAAATCTTTGGAAGACCTATTGATGATAGAAATAACACATCGCTGGCCTAGGTTCCTCCAGCAAATGCCTATTCACTAGCTGGGTCCATCGCCCTAGAAACGCCTAAGCTTTTCTGCCATCAGCAACCACTATTATAATTCCCTAAACCTGAAGTTCTAAATTCTAATGTACAAAAACATTCATGGTTAAATTCTTATAAAAAAATTCATGGTCGCATTATAAACACCAATCACATTTCATAGCTATTATATCATTCTCTTAAATATTAGTCGGTACTCCTATTTTAAGTGTGATAGAATCAATGTTTGATGCCCCAGATTGAGGACTCCCATTATGCCAGGTTTCTCCAAAAAGATTTTCCTTTATTTTATCATAAATAGTGAAATATAAGGCAAAGTGCAACTTCACTACAAAATTCCAAAACCACAAAACTGAAATTAAAAACCTTGCCACAAAATAGTATTTTGAGTTAAAATAATTATGAATGAAATTTCATACCAAATAAATAGCCAATGAAAATTCAAAGCAAACTGCTCATCATGTCTACAGATATTTTTACCTTTTTGGCTAGGGGGAGAGGAGGGAATGTAGTTAGTAAAATTTAAAAGCATCAAAGGATGTAACCTCACCTAATCTCTCCAGCATGCCTTCAACTGTCTCAGGATTGGCAGTTATTGTGGATCCATGACTCAGTTGACGGTTGTATGAATAATAGGTCCCCAAGGTTAACCTCTTAGGGTCTAACAAAGATATGCATACAGACAATAAGTTAACCAAAACAGATTTTGGACGTGAGTCTTCCAAAGCATGACGAAATAATCTTCCTACAAAACTGCAAGAAAGCACACAAAATAAATGAACATTTATTAAATAACGAACAATTTAAATGAGAACTCTATGCAGATTTCAAGCAACATGAGAAGAAAAATAAATGCTACCTTGGGCTAGTGATTTTAGCAGCAAGCCCTGGCGGAGCGTATCGAGTTATAGCACAAAGGGTTTCTGCCGCATTAGCATGCACTTCAGGAGAATCCTGTGACGATCATGTCCAACAAACACCAAAATAAATCATATCTAACACTTTGATTACGTGCAAAGATTATGTTCTGGGGCAAGAAGCCGACCTAATCTACCTAATACATGTCAGGAGACACCATCTACAGAATCTTAACAAGCAAGTTAAACCAAAATTGAACATCCCTTTAACAATAAAATAGAAGGATTGGAGGGGGGCATAGTAAAAAAAAAAAATTCTAAATCCTACAACAGCTTTGCAAAATGTACAAGAAAAGGAAAAGTAGACAACAAAAATCTCTTCGCCATACATATTTTATTTATAAGAGAAGCAGGCCAATTATTCTTAAAAGAAACACATTTGGGCACAGAAAGAAAAGTTTATTCAAAACACTGAAGTTGAAGATGAAATCACAGCTCAGAAGTCAAGCATAGCAAACAGAATGAGGAGAAAAAACACCTAAGATTACCTACAAGACCAAGGTCCAAGAATAAGACAATGATTCAAATTGTTTACGGTATAAAAAAGGCTGCAATATCCCAGACCAATAAGGGAATGGCATGTGTCACCATCAGGGACTCCACAAATGTTAACCCCCCATCACTCAACGTGTGTTAACCTCACATGTCACTTCTGTACGATAGGAGTGGGCAAGGATACACATGTGAAGTGCATGCTCGAGGTTGTCTCATAGCATGCAATCCATGACTTCAAGATGCACACTTCCAAACCAGCTGACCTTGAAAGGCACCTCCTATGGTTTTGAGGTACACACCTCCTAACTTCAAGGTAAAACAATCCCACTAAAAAATAAATAAATAAACAAAAATAAAAAGCCAAAAAAACAAAGGCTTCAAGATGGCATGTTCAAAGGACAAATGTGAAATGAACTTGGCACACAAGGTCACAACATTGTCTCAACCTTGTTATCCAAACCCCACATTACAGTGGCATGTGCCTTGCACATGACCTGGCAATCTACCTCGCCTACACTCCTTGCCGATTTTCCCACCTCAACAAGGATGCCCACCTTAAGGCGGATGACAACTAAGTGACGGCAAGGTCACTGGACCATTACCTCACATCTCTTGGATGATACGAGGGTCTTGGCTTGACGGATGGAGTGATGGCTAGCCAAGGTAAAGGTCCTCCCAAAACCCCTTGTCGATGAGAGGAAGTAGAACCCTTTTAGTTTAGCCTACTTGAGAACATATCATGATGACATGACTCCAAAAACATGGCACTTGTAGAGCAAGATATGCCTTGCAACCGTTAACCCACTATAAAAAGTTGTGTACATGAATAAACCGCCTGCAACTTTTAAATGGTTGGTGAGACTCCAATGATAGAGGCCATGCATATATGCATGCAACTTGCAAAACCTTGAGCAATTCTATTGGCTCGGCCCTTGCCAAGCCTACCTACGACCTACCATCCAGTTCTTTCCCACCTAGTCCCCTCCTATAAAGCCCGATGATCTTCACTTGAAGGGGACCACAAGTTAATACACCTTAGGAGCACAATATTCACTCTCTTGCTCTCCCACTTCTTCCCTTTCAGGTGAGTGCTAACACTAGGGAGAAGGGCATAAACCTGTAATCCATGCCTCTAAGGTTCACTTGAACCCATATCATTGCTCTTCCTCCATATTGCTCTTAAGTTACTCCACTCACCCCTCCAACAATACTCCCTTCCCATCCCACCACCTTACGTGGCTTCTAGGCAACAACATGACACGTGAGGTCGTGAGTTCTCACTTGCAAACACAAATCAAAACAAATCTATTCAAAGCAAAATCAGGACAACTAATCAGATGAAGAATTACAAATATTGATCTAATTCAAGTGTAACTAATTGAGCTAATGCAGGAAGATGCAAATTTGTTTCAGGAAGAAGGTTGAGAATTTAATCCTATTCTCCAAGAACATGAAAAAGGAAATTAGAAAGCAGAAGAAAGATTTAATCAAAGATAGAGAATAACGTAGTGTTGATATGAATTAAGCAAATTGAAAAAAACAAACATAAACAAAAAAAAAAAAAAAACAAAAACAAAAACAAAAACAAAAGCAAAAAACAAAACAAAACAAAACAAAAAAACAACACTATGTTATTGTTTGATTCTTTGAATGAAAAATAGTGTTAGACTTGTTATTTTTTAATGCAGTATTTATCCTAGATTGCTAATATATTTACAAGCATATCATAAAAGTTTCATGATTTTTCTCAATACATTTTATTTTTTATGAAATTACTTTTTCCATGTTGTAAATAAAACTCATAATAAATAAATATACTGAGAAAAATCATGAACTGCACTAGTACACTTGTAGATATATTAGCAATCTAGGACAAATATCACTAAAAACAAAAAAAAACAAAAAAAACAAGCTTAACACCATTTTTTTAGTCAAAGAATCAAATGGCTAATTGATAAAAGGGTGCAAATTGCCACAAATGGTGCAAAGTGTAAATCGGTGATAGTTGAGGGGTCAAACTGTAATTTCCAAAAAAAAATTTATATAGAGAAGGAACAAGAAGATGGCTAGATCTATCAATGCGTACAATCTAAAAGAATTATTGGATATTTGATGTATCATTGAAGAAGTCATGCAAATTTTCTAGCTTGGAAATTTCGATGAATGGCAGCCAGCTTCAAGATATTGGCTGGAAGTCATATTTTGATGAAATATTGAACAAATCTAGATGAATGGATGGAAATTATGTTGGCAGCAAGCCAGCAAATCCACTCAGTATAATAATTTTTCTTTTTTGATAAGCAACAAGAAGATTTTATTCAAGTAATAACAGAGATGTCCTACCTTACAAAGATGAAAAGAAACTCTGTATAATAATAAAGTGGTTAGCCGGTGTACTGGGGCTGGGATGAGTTCTTGTAAAGTCAGAACCGCTATGAATTTAAAACAGACCTCAGTCTAACCTTTGCAGTTGGGAATGGAAATTTAGCCTGAATAATCAAAGCCTCTGTCCATCCTAATCCAATTGGGACAGATTTGGGGAAAAAAATTAAAACCCTACAAGGTTTGGGAATTTTTTTTTGAAAACCCTATAGGATACAGGCCAGGATTTTACCCCATCCTGCCCCAAATAAATATAGTGTTGTGCTTGAAAGCCCTTTCCGTTTATTCGCAATATTTAGTGTTTTAGGTTTTTTTTCCTCTTCTTTTCATCATGTTAGTGTGTGTATGTATATTTGAACTACAAATACTTGTCATTCATGATTGAAATAAAATTTTTCGATATTATGGTTAGGGTTCATTCCCAAAAAATAAAAAAATAAAAAATAATTGAAGTTGAAAAATATATATATTTTTCAATTTCTTCCTCAGACCCGACATGAACCCAACCCCCCCAGCCTGCCCTGTTCTGAGTTGGGATTGGGGATTCACATGATAGGATTGGAAAACGGAAAACCTGCCCCGTTGGCATCCCTACTTCCGGCTTTAATTCAAACCCAAGTGACCACTAATGATATTCCCAAAAGATCTACAATCCAAATAGCCTTTCTAAACATAATATATTTCTTTTCCAAAACACTGGACTTATGAACAACAACAAAACCAAACA
>JAESVK010000219.1:52025-81035 GCA_017140935.1 Hamamelis virginiana
TCAGAAAGCTACAACGACCCATATGTCTACCCTTTTAAAATAAATCTATGATGAATTCACTCTTAAGAGCTTAGATTTTTAACTTTTAAAGCAAAAGAAAGGCAGGCTTCACAGCACATCATGAGGCTGTAGAAAACACTTGGGAATGCACTCACATTCAAAACATTTTTGAAAATAAATTGTAACTTGTGCATTATTTACAATAGTACATAATTATTGACAGATCTTTAACTATTGATTAGAAAGAAACCCATCTTGCATTTGTGGCTAGACTACTCTAATTCAACAAAGAACTACACTCATTACACTGTCCCCATCACACCACGACACAAATAGATCTCGTAAGTTGTACCACAACTCCAATTCCGATTTTGTAAAGCACAGTTATCTATGTTCTAGATAGCATTGATCCAAACCACTCTCCACTATATATTTCTGCCAATTGCATGATAATCGTTGTAACACGTCCTTTAGAAGATATGGGCAATCCTGTCATCTCTTTCATGATCCTGTTTCTGATAATTGGTCGCATAGTATATAGGGTACAGAAATTATTTCCGTTTGCAGTTGACCAAAGAGACCAAGTCAAACCTTGGCAGCATAAAATAAAGAGGTATTCAATAACTTGTTTCAAATGATGAAGGTAGGAAGGGAGCAAACATAGAGGAAAGGTGATCAGAAAAAATCCAGTATATGTGGCTGCTTATGGATGGTTTTGAATAGGCTAATAAAGGATCCTCTGTGAGCAGAAGTCAAGAATAAAATGTTTAAGGAGGGAAACAAGGACTTCCTATTTTTGTTGATCTCTTCTTAGATACAGAGACTGTCAAAAAGAGCACAAAAATAATGAATGCAAAGGGTTAGTGGTAAGATATGTGGGATACCAACAACACCAGATTAGCCCACCCAAGGATGGGTTCCAACAATCTGAATGCACACTATTTTAACAGGGGGAAAAAAAAAACAAGGCAAGGGCTTCTTCCCATTCATGAAAAAGAGCCCAAAAATTTAGTAATAACCATGGCACAAAGAAGTGACATGTAGAAAAAATTCAATATTAGTCCGACAACTAATGTAACTTACTGAAGAGCTGAATTTGTCCACGATCATTTCCAGCACATCTGTATCCTCTAACCACTGCATCGCCTCCATGTAGTTTGTGTAAATATGTTCATCAGCGCCAATCAGACGTATTAAAACCTGTTCAACAAAAAAAAGGGGTTCTCATGAAGAATTCAAGAACCAGATGTAACAACCACAGACGTCCAAGGACCAACCTCCATAATGGATGTAATTCCAATTAGGTCAACCAGCTGCCTGAAAATTTCTTGATGAGCCTAGATGACCACATAATGACAACATATCAGTTCAACAATACTATCAAGAAAACATCAGTGAAATAAGTGCTAAAGACTGAAGAAAAAATTATATGAAAATTATCCATCGTCTGAGAAGTAAATAAACCAAAAAGAAACATAATGTTCTCTGTATATATTTTTTATCATGTAATAATAATTGTATTAAAAGATAAAAAAGTATTGCAGGGAAAAAAAAATTCTACATGCAAGGTATACAAAAAAAAAAAAAAAAAAACCAAAAAAAAAAAAATATTTTTTACAATTTAAATAACTCAAAAGAAACTACGAAAGGAAGCTCAATCATAGTTATTAAAGCGAGCGCCTAGGCGCTTAAAAAACCATATCTAGGTCCACATAACTAAAACGTGTATGGTGCAATTAAAAAACCATATGTAGTTAAGAACAAAGTTCACTTAAAAATCACCACATGTTTTAAACTCAAGGAATGAGATAGTATGCACCGATCATATTTTATAAATACTAAACCAAAAGCTTTGTAGATCCTACACCTAAAATGTGTATGGTGCATTTGCTCCAGACTAATGGCTACTTCCAAAGGAAAATATTGAAATAAAACACATGTCGGCATGGATTGAGCCACATGGAGCCAGGTAGGAGCAGCGGCACCCACTCAATTTTTTATCGTTTTGTACACATAATTTATATTAATTATAAATTTAACCCCATTAATTGCCCCCATCCCCCCTCTTGATTTCTATTCTATCATTTGATCCAACAACAATTTTTTTATTTTTCTGCTTCTTTCTTTTCCTTTTTTATTTTTTATTTTTTAACTTTCCCATACATAAATGCATCAAATTTTTGTAACAATTTTTGTCTCTTGTGAACCCTTTCATGGTGAAGCCTCTCAAATTTCATTTTTCAATGCCTCTCTACATCTCACTTCTTAGTTTTTTTTCAGTCAATTGATTTCCTTAGTTTATAGAATTAAGGTGTAAACTCACAATCAACCAAAGGGTAACCCAAATAATATAGTAAATAAATACAATAACACTCAAATAATAAATTCCATTTAACACTCACAATCAACCAAAGGGTACCCAACTATAATAAATTCAGGGCTCCACCCCTACCTGTAGGAGAAGGAAGTGTTTGTTTTTCCTCTAAAATACAATAACAACTAAATTCAACTCAAACCATGAGATTTGATTGGATTGAAGATTCGGATAAAAAATCATAAGATTCCTACAAGGACCAAAATATCAAGAATATTGACGATATATCGGCATGTAGGAGAGTGGCGATATAATATTAAACTTATACATTTTTTCCTCAAAATATCGACCCTATCGGAATATATTGAGAATATCAGCAAATATTCAATATATCTAGTAAAAAACCTACACTCGCGCGCGCACACACACACACTCACACATTTTATAGTCCTGATAGTTGACATATCGGCTATTCGCGTGTATAGATTGTTTGCCTCCAGATTCTTCACAATAATACAAAATATTGATTTATTCATTTGTTATAGTGTAACTGATATATATTTTAAATTTTTAAGGTTAGGTGACATTTTAACATGGAATTTGTAGAAATTTGTAACTTATTTTGCCCCAACACGGCATACTTCATTGTATCTTATACAAACACAAACTTGTCTTATATACATTCAATTTGCAATGTTTTCATTCTAAATTGTGTATTACAATCTAATTCATTGTTTTGTAGAGTTTCACCGAAAATTTCCTTATTTAACTAATAAAATCCATCATATCTTTAAATGGATATCAATATTTTCGAAATGATCGATATATCCGCATTTTGGGACCATCAATATATCCATCGAGACTGATATTTAAGTCCTTGGTCCTACTACGAGATTCAAACCTAAAATTTTGCATGAATCCTTGCATTTTAGCATAAATAAAAACTAAGATTCAACACAATTCTTCCACTTACATAAAATTTTCAATCTGTAAGTTTTGATTTGACAAGAAAAAGGTATTCCTACCACTGCATATAAAATACCAATTCAATTCAAGTTTTAATTCTTATTGAATAAATGAACAAAGGCTCTAGAGCCACTGTAGCTATTGATGATTGGTGAGCCTACAAACACCAGATTTAGAGCCTTAGAGAAGTAAGGGGAGACTCTAACAACTCTAGTTCCAGGTTGCTCCACTTCATTATCTCTAATTATATCCTATGACCAACATAAAGATAATTTTTTTCAACCACCGTTTAGCAAACCAAATATCAATGGGGCTTTGGAATTGGCCCTTAGCTATTCCATTAAGAGAAGGAAAGAGTACAAGAACAGAGGAAACATGAACTTTAACCATACAAAACAAATCTTGTTAAGAAACTGACACAAAAGAGCAGGAAGCAACCTTCATCAAAGGTTCACAAGACCATAAGGATTGACGCTTAAAGATGTATGTTTAAAAGCAATAAAGAAGATTTCCCATTATCACAGGCCATTTTTTTGAAAAGGTGCAACAATTTCCTTTATTAAAACATGAACTTAAGTTTCTATTCTATTTCACGTTGGCATTTCCACAGGTAGCACAAAAATCAAAAAATTGAACATTTAAGAGGTGTACCCAACCTATCTCACATGAGCAAAAAGAATTCTCTTATCAGATGAAATTAAAAACCTGAACTTACTTGAATATAATGCATGAAATGAACTGTCTTCCGCAACAAAAGGCAAATGACAACCTAGCAGAAAGAAATTACAGCATAAAACACTCAAATGAAACAAATATAATAATGTCCTACATAATAGAAAGACAGAGAACCTCAAATAAGTGTATTAACAGTGACAGAAAAGGCTTATGATCATGTAGGTAAAACTACCACTCAACTCTAAAAGCTTAAACTACTAGGGAATGGGCCAAAAATGTATATCAAGATAAAAAAACCCTCTCGTTGGAACCCTTACGCATGTGGAGAGAGATAAACAGACAACCAATAAACAAACAGTTAATTAATGGGAGGAACAAACAAATTGAGGTAATGGGACTTGAAGCTCTCCCAACATCTCTTAATTCGGAGAAATGTTACAGCCAATCAGACCAGCCGGGTCATCTTGCTCGCAAAATATAGTTCAGGTTGGCTAGTTTGAATTAGGCCACTCCGATTCCAAGGGACCAGTTCGCCGATTCACCAGTCCGACCGGCCAAGCCAGTCAAACTCTGATAGCTGTGCTTGCAAGCCTTCCGACCTACAACGTGTCTCTTTTTAGAATCCCCTCTTTAGTTGCATGCAGATTGGAAATTTACAAAGAGACATTTTATAGGCTAGTTTAGGGGATGATTTCCAGTATCAACTAGGTGATTGGGAGTCCTAGTGCTTGCCAAAGGAAGATGGGGATCTAGGCCTTAGACCAATCTCTCTTTTCAGCCGAACTCATTTGGGCAAGTGGCTTTGGAGATTAGCATCAAAAAGCAATCATTTACAAAAAGCAAAAATGTACGGAGAAAGTTAGCGATGTGGAAGTAAGGGTGTGAAATAGGGGAGCGAGCGTCAAAAGAGGTTGGGGGGTTCTCAAGGGTGGGTCTTTGGAAATCAATCATCAAAGGTTACAATGAATTTTCAAAGGGGTGAGTTTTTTTAATCAGTAACAGAGAAATATCATTAAACAAAAAGGTAAAGAGAGAGTGAAGTTTTGGAAAGATATTTGATGTGACAATATCAAATTAAGAGTGGAAAGAGAGTGAAGCTTTGGAAAGACATTGAATGTGACAATATCACTCTTGGAGAAGAGTTTCCAGATTTATACTCTATTGCTTACAACAAAGATGCTTAAGTGATTGATTACATGGAGTGGTTAGAAGAGGGTATGCATTGGAACCCATTCTTCCGTGTAAGTTATAAGCTTTCATGATTTGGAGATTGAAGCAGTGTTATCTTTTAAGAAGATTTATGAGGTTGTAATCTCTAGTAAGAGAGGATGTTTTGAGATTGAGGTGGTTGTCTTATGGAACTTCCTTGGTGAAAGCTTATAATACCTACTTGAGGGGAGCTACTGTGGATGATTTTCTGGCTAAAAAAATGTGTTTTTCTTGTGCTCCGTCTGCAATTGTCTTCTTTGGGTAGACAACCTCAAAGAACAAGTGCTTAACCATTGATCACCTTATTAGTAACAGTTGAATGATCCAAAGTTGGTGTTGCATGTATAAAGATAGCAAAGAGACAGAAGTCCATTTCCTCCTTCATTGCTCAGTTGCTAAAGCACGTTGGGTTCCACAATCCTCCTTGTTGGGCACAAGTTGGGTGATGCCTAGGATGGTCAAGAATATTTCCAACTTGCTGATTCAAGACCAGTACAAAGAACTGTAAGACCATTTGGAAAGTATCCCTTTGTATATCTTTTAGTGTTTATGGAGAGAGAGAACTAGAAGGATTTTCAACTTGCTGGTTCAAGACCAGTACAAAGAACCGTAAGCCCATTTGAAAAGTAGCCCTTTGTGTATCTTTTAGAGTTTATGGAGAGAGAGAACTAGAAGGATTTTTAAAGGCAATGAGTTGCAAGTTGATAAAATCAAAGAGAGGTTTCTTAGTACCCAATTTATTTATTTGTATACTTCCTGTATACCAGGCCCTTGGCCATTTTGTGATTAATAAAATTTAATTTTTTAATAAAAAAATAATAAAATAATAATAATAAAAAAAAAGATCCCAACTTCCTGCCAATTTAGAATATTACTGTCATTTTGAGAGCTCAATAACTGAATACCTTGCTGAAGTATCCAGCCAGTAGGGTGCTGTGCGAGTGTTTTGGATCCAAGAAGGAGAACAACAGGTTCATCAACTGTATAACAAGCAATGGACAACCAATTCAGTAACTGAAGATTGATAAGTAAAATTCAGTAACTGAATGTGAGAGAGAGAGAGAGAGAGAGAGAGAGAGAGTATGAATTGTTGAAACTTCTCACCTCCTCATCCTCCACCAATGTTTTGAGAATGATATCAACTTCACAAGTAAAGATCTCACAAGCAATAAAAGGAAACCTACATGCACAAGTAATATATATAAATATATATATCATAAAATACATCCAGGTATATAGAAGAGCATTTGGTAACAAAATTTACATGTCTATATTCATAGAAACCTACTTGAAAGTTCTCCTCTTTTCAGTATCCTCAGGAGCTTCCTCCACAATATATCGAATGAGTTGTTCAACCTGAGCTCTTTCTCGCAAACTGTAAAAAGGAATGATATATAAAAGGATCAAATGACCGAAGTTCAGAATGGAAAAACAAAAGTTATTGACAAGACACCATTATCAACTCCAAAAATTGATAACTTGTGAAAAGAAATTATTAACTCAATTGAGAGTTGCATTACAAAGAATAAAAAACAACTCAAACTGCAGAAAGTTCAATTCTGTTCTCGTCTACAACTACTGCTAAAATAAGATTTTAAAAAGCCCATTCAAAAAAATTCACTAGCTTGGGTTTTTGGGTGAAATAACCTCATCTTAACGAGTCTTGCGTTAAATGATTGACAAGCAAGGAATTCCATTAGCATATATATATATATAACACTACTATGCATCCAAATAATGGCAGGCATCAATAATTGTATTCCACACGCAAATACACAATTTACAATTCCTACTTCCGACTTATATATGAGCAACTTCATATCATGGACCAAACTCTGAGGCGGTATGCTAATCTTTAAAGTTGTCATCACGCCCAACCTAATAGGTAGTAGTGGATATTAGATACCAACAATGTTCTAGAAAAAATAATAAACAAAACACACAAAAAGGCAAAAAATAAAAAAATCATTCCCTTTCTTTCTTAACTCAATTGCACACCCACCAAGTTTATCAATTAATCTAGACCCATTGTCTGGTTCCACATCAGAATAGTGAAAGAACCTAAAAAAAAAAAAAAAAAAAACCCCAAATTTTGTTCAAAAAAAAAAAAAAAATTTTTAACCAAAAAAAAAAAAAAAAAAAAAAAAAAAAAAACAGGATTCAAAAGGCTCCAATTAGACTACAAATAGTCAAACTAACAGTTTTACCCGTACAGTCGTGGCTTTCAGGAAACCAACTCTATGAACCAGCTAACAAATAACAACTAAAAAATACTTTTTCCTGTCCCTATAAATGGAAATCAAGCCGATCGCTATAAGTGATAATCAATTCAATTAATGAAATGAAACTGACAGAAAGAAACATGTATGCCTCTAAGACGGTAGCATGAAAAATATGTTTAAACTTTAAAGTGCTTCACTGCTACCATTGCAACCAAAGCCAATTTTGTGACAATATAAAGCATCATCTAATCCACATTTTAGAACATTTTCAATAACCCAGATACAAGGTTTATCTTCTTTTTTTTAATCATAACCGCTAATCTGTCAGCTCTAATTTAACATTTCAATATGTTTGTCACACAAAGGTTACTTCTAAAGGTATTCAAAGAGAAAATCAGTAAGAGTTACAACATATGATCATGCAATAACATGACCCTCCAACAGCCTTTACCATGATGGCGACAATCGAGAACCAACCTAACTGTGAGGTCCTTTAATTAAACATTGACTCACAAATCCCTGAAATAGAACCATCCTCCAAAGGCACTAAGTAAGCATTGCCATAATCCCTAAGTATCAATCATTCGTTGACAAGGCAAAAAACAAAAAGTGACAAGAATAAGGAGCAACATAGTAGTCAAGGAATAAAAGAGAGCATTACAAATTGATAAGGCGTCCATTGAGTGCCTTGCATTCTTGTATAATTTCATCCTCATCAAGAAGCTCCTCTAAAGTAAAATTTTCCTTATCCAAAATTGTCTCCACCTGCATGGAACACATAATGAGAGGAAAAAAGATGGAAAGATGAAAATCATACTCCTCTTTAAAATTCTAGAACAAAAATTATGAACCCTAATTTGGACAACAAGCAACATAATAAAGGTTACCTAAAACTTCTTATGATAAACTAACCATGACAAACAAATGTGGTTGCATGAGATCAACTCCTGTCCTCTATATAAAATCAAATAAATACATTAAATTTAAAAGGGTAAATTACACGGACCTCTCCTAATGTTTGTAAATAAAACAAAGACGTCCACTGTAATTCTGGAAATTACCTTCCCTCTGTTAACGAACAGTTAGCAAAACTCTCCAGTTTCCCATTTAAAAGATAATTCTTGAGCGAAATCCAAGAAAATATGGCAGCCCAAGGCAGGGGGGGTGGGAACTCGGCCAAAAAAAATAAGGATTAGGGCTCAGAAGTTCGAACTTCTATTTTCTACTAGATTGATTAAAAAATGAGGACCAATAAGAAATACCAGCATTCTGATGAATTTTTAAAAAAAGTACGAGAGGCTAATTTTATACCATTTGCTATCAGCATTAATCCAACCATCCAGTCAGGGGAAGGAAGTGTAATTTCTGAAACATCAACAGAGGTCCCTGTATTTTTTATAAACCTCAGGAGAGGGGAGTGTAATTTAGCAGATTTAAAATTAGGATCGTAGCCCATTTTTTAAAGCAAGGATTCACATGCAAGATCTTGTTTTAGCTTCTGTGTTCGTGTGTGTGTGTGTGTGTGTGTGTGTGTGTGTGTGGGCATATGATAGAGAATGGAGGTAAGCATCTTAAAAAATGCAATGCATTACAATCAAGAGCCCATCCTAACTAGCATGGATGATGAATATCAAATGTTTACTTTCATAATAGGCTCATTTAGGATGATGAATATGTACATTCATTAATATATGTATAAAACACAATGAGGCAAGTCAACATCCATGGGATATCAAAACGCCCTTAACTGTAAACAAGATACGATGGTATAATACATTGAAATGTCCACAACTGCAAAAAATATCCCCAAACATCTAAATATACCAGTCATCATTCTGTGTCCATTTAATTGCTCCAAAATCCTATCATAACAACTACCTTCATCCCCCCCCCCCCAAAAAATAAATAAATAAATAAATAAATAACATTTCTTGGGGAGTGTAAGATTAGTACAGATTGTCATTATTTGTATCTATTTAGATTCTAGATTTTATAAAATTAATGTGTATTATTGTTTTCCATTTTTACAAGGAAGAGGCTTAGTTTAAAAGCCATAATTTATATGAGCATCACAACTATGGTATAATTTTCATCCCAAAATTCAGAAGATGATCCTAATCATGAAAGCTCCATGAACAGGATCCACATGGTAAATAGTTCTCTACCAAACAGTATCACATTTAATGAAAAAGGCGATATTTGAAACAAGTTTCCTTTATCTTAAAGTTTCGTGTCCACAAAGATATCAAACACTAAAACTCAAGTTCATACAAGTTGGATTTCTTCCCTCACACTGGCATTAGAATACTGTTGTAAGACAGAAAAAGAAGAGAGCAAAATAATTGTTTCAATCTCATTTTCATAACACTTGAGACAGGTTTCCTTCGTATAAGAGTTACATACCCACAAAAGCTTCTAAAATTAAAACTCAAATTTAAATATCCCCGCACTGTTGCATTAAAATTTCACTCAGAGAGAGAGAGAGAGAGAGAGAGAGAGAGAGAGAGGTGGGCTATAATTCTCTCTATCCTATTTTCCTGAAATTGAAATTGATTTCCTTCATAATACTATTTTCATGTTGTGTGCCCACAAAAGCTTTGCATACTTAATTTCAAACAATATTTAAAGTCTAATGAATTGAATTTCATTGAAGATGTGTTTGATTACCCAATGAAATTTGAATGGCTCGAATCCATTTCACACAACAGTCGAAGGTATAATAACCATAAACTAGAAAAAAGTCATTTAAAAAAATTGGAACCATCACCGTTTCGAATAATCAAATTACATAAAAGGCCACCTTATAAAATGTCTGCTATCAGTTCCGTTGAAGACTTCCATTTTTCATAATAGCCCCATTTAAGATGATGAATATGCTCACAAAAACACGTATAAAACAAAATGTGGCAATTCAGTTTTCAAGGGATAAACAACCTCCTTGTACCTAGATTTCCCTGGAAAACTTCCCCAGCTTAAAGGAAAGCGCCATGGAAAGTATTCTGAACCTATGAAAGCAAAGTGCTTGATCCTGATGGAAATATATGAACCTTTAGAAGGAGAGGAAACATCTAAATATCCAAATCACCATAATCTGTCTATTATTTACTCCAAAATCCTATCACAAACAACTACCTACAGAAGTGTATGATTAATCATCGAGATTGGCATTATTTGTATCGATTTAGATTCTAGATATTATAATATTAATGCATATTATTGTTTTCCATTTTTACAGGGTAGGAGGCTCTCTTTGCAAACCATAACCTACATAGGCATGCACAACTATGATAAATTTTCATCCCAAAATTCAGAAAGCAATCCTAATCATGTAAGCCCCTCTTGAACAGGAGCCATCGAACAGGAGCCACCATAATGAATAGTTCTCAACCAAACAGTAGTGAAAAATGCAGGACTCCAAAATATTTGAAACAGGTTTCCTTTGTTTTAGGGTTTCATGTCCACAAAAGCTTCAAACACTAAAATTCAAGTTTGAACGCGTTGAGTTTCTTCACTCAAACTGGCAATAGCATACTATTGAAACAGGTTTACTTTGTTTTGAAACAGGAGCCACCATAGTGAATAGTTCTCAACCAAACAGTATCACATTTAATGAAAAATGCAAGAATCCAAAAAATTTGAAACAGGTTTCCTTTGTTTTAGGGTTTCATGTCTACAAAGGCTTCATACACTAAAACTCAAACGCATTGGGTTTCTTCCCTCGAATTGGCATTAGAATACAATTGCAAGACAGATAAAGATCCGAGCGAAAATAATTGTTTCAATTCCATTTTCATAACAATTGAGACAGGTTTCATTTTTTATAAGGGTTATGTACCCACAAAGGCTTCTAACATTAAAACTCAAATTTAAATATCCTCACATTGTTGCATCAGAATTTCAATCACAGAGAGAGAGAGAGAGAGAGAGAATAGTGAGCTAGAATAATTCTCACAATCCCATTTTCCTGAAATTGAAATTGGTTTCCTTCATAATAATGTTTCGAGGGCTAAACCCGCAAAGGCTTTACACACTTAACTTAGAGTTGAATGACATTAGATTTTTTCCCTCACACTGTATCATTAGAATTTCATTTCAAATGAGCAAAATGGATCGGCTTAAAAATAATTCGACCCATTAAAATAGATGTCAAAAATCATTATAATACGAAACTATTTATTTCACAACTTCAAATCAACAGACCCACACAATAAAACAAAAAAAATCAAAAGAAGAGCAAATCTAATAATACAGTAACTACAAGAAAATATTGTCCCAAAATTTTATTTAAAAAAAAACGACAATCTAAATAAACTCTGAGAGAAAACAAACGATAATCCAAACATTCTGCGGCAATTACGATATTCGATTCAATAAATAATAATAAATGGGGATCTATAGAAAAACTAAAACATAGATTCAAACAGATAACTCACAGGAGACGCAGTAGACAATCCTGCCATACGCCAAAACATCTTGAACAAACGCAATTCAACAGCAAAATCGCCTCCACAAAAATCAGATCTGAAAACGCAGAAACCCTAGCGCCTCAACACACCTCGATCGAAACCACAAAAAACCTTGAAAAAGAAAAAAGAAATACCGAAAACGAAACCCTAGAATCCAAAACGCACCTCCAATGACGTGTTGAAAAATGAATCAATATGTGAATAAGGGATTTAAACAGATGAGATTCGATCGGTCTGAAGGGTTTGCTGGAGAGGCAGAACGAAGGAGAGAGCACCAGAACACCCGTAATCGCGGGAGAGGTGAGAGAGAGAGAGAGTGATTGGGGATGAATATTGCTATATATTGCTCTTAAGTCTTAATAATATAAATTATATTAATGGGTGTGTAAATTGAATTAATGTTTGTATTATTGCAAATATAAATAAATAATAAAAATAAATAATGAAATGATGGTACGTGTTGAGGATTTTTCCATGTGTGCGTAAAGGGGGAAGAAAGACCATCCAAATTTTTTGCTAGGTTTGGTTGTCCACTAAAGTTGGAGGAAGGTTGTCCACTTGCTCTACGGGCCATTTAATGTGACTTGCAGCTGTCCTTTTACATCTAAATCAAAGCAAAAACCACCCTACCACTTTTTTTTGAAAGTACAGATTACAACATGGAATAGAAAATCAGTTTTGAAATATATATATATATATATATATATATATATATATATGTATAAAATAAATTTTGATCTAATCAACATATGCTTATATATCTTATCTTAGCATGAAGCTCATAAATAATTGTGGGATATAAATTTTGAAAAACTTACTGTATGGTTAGATATTACTATGCTTATAAATGTCATGTATGCCAAAAATCAATGTGATGCAATGTTAGAATTTCAAAATATAGTTATGAAAAACTGTGATCGATGAAAAATGTTACATTTTTCTCAATGAAATTTCCAAGAAATAGACCATTGGATCACTGTGATTTTTTGCAAACATGACATGCATATATATAATATCTAATTTAACGGTAAGTTTTTCAAAATATGCCTCCCACAATTATCTATGGGCTTCGTGCTTATATTAGCTTATATAAGCATATGTTGACCTGATATTCCCGATCTAGTCAGCGTGTACTTATATATCTTATGTAAACATGAAGCTCATAAATAATTGTGAGATGCATATTTTGAAAAACAGACTGTTGGATTAGATAATGTACTTATGGATATCTTGCATACCAAAAATCACAGTAATCCAATGTCAAAACTTCAAAATACAGATATGAAAAAATGTGACCACTAAAAATTGTCACAGTTTTCTCATTGACATTTCCGAGAAACCGAATATTAGATCATTATAATTTTTGGCAGACATGGCATGCATAAGTATTGTATCTAATCCAAGGTCAGTTTTTCAAAATATGTATCCCACAATTATCTATGGGCTTCATGGTTATATAAGCTTATATATATATTTATTTTGAATATAAATATGTCTAATTTTAATTTATTGTAATAGTTGTCACCTTGGTATTATTGTCTCTAAATATTGTTCATGCACAATTGTTTTGAACTTTACAAAGTAAATGGATGACATGCCATTCAACTTAGAGAAGAGGGTTATTCTAGACGGCCAAATACTAAACGACATTTAGAGTCATGTTCAACAAATTCTGATATGTGTAACATCCCTCAAGTCATATATGGTCATAAACCTATCATTGGTCGAGAATTCATTTCACTGGATGAAGTGTATTAATTTTACAATAGTTATGTGAGAGAAGGTAGGTTCAACTTTCGAATTGGGTCTAGTCATAAGGGTGGGGATAATGAAATTAGGAGAATGAAATATGTATGTTATAAAGAATGTGTGAAGAGCGTAAAACCCATTAGTGATCCCAAGAGGATTCATTGGATTTCTTGAGAGGATTGTAAGGAAAAACTCGTTGTTTTGGTCGAGTCAACTTGTAAGTACAGAGTTCTACAATTTACGGAGGAGCACAACCATCCACTAGCAACCCTTAAAAAAATTCCACTTTTGAGATCTCATCGAGTAGTTTCAGAAGCCCAAAGATCACTGACCCAACAACTTGCAGGTGCAAATATTCCTACCCATCAGCTGTTGAGTATTCTATAATTGTAGACTGGAGATTTAGAAAACATTGGATGCATTGAGAGAGATATAAGAAATGTGAAAAGAGATTTAAGAAAAGTACTCGATGGTTATGATGCTAGAATGCTTCATAAATATTTTCTCTCTGAATAAGAAAAAAACCCAGCATTTACTTTCATAATTGAGTCAATGATAACTGTCTTATTTACTGTTTTTGGGCGGATGCAACATCTTGAAGGGTGTATAAAGCTTTTGGAAATGTTATTGTGTTTGATACAACATATGAAATAAATAAGTACAGCATAATATTTGCACCATTGATTGGTGTCAACCATCGTGAGAAAACCATTCTAATGGGATGTGCATTCCTTAGTAATGAGACCACTAATTCTTTCTTTTGGCTTTTTGAGCAATGGTTGAAAGCAAAGCCAAACAATCCGCCCAAAATGATAATAATCGACCAAGATTTGGCAATGGCCAAAGTAATCGCCCAAGTGCTTCCAAACACTTCTCATGGGTATTGCATTTGGCACATTCTGGAAAAAAATTCTCAGAAAAGATCCATGCTAAAACATATATCAATTTTTATAGGAATTTCAAAAAATGTATTTGGGAGATAGAGACAGAAGATGAGTTTGATTCTCGATGGAATGATGTTTTTGAGAAAAGTAAGCTACAAGGCAATGGATGGTTGAGTGCAATGTATGGGTTACGTAAAAAATGGATTTTGGCATATATGAGCACATTTTTTGGCTGGAAGGTCAAGCAGTCAAGGAGCTTAAAGTTCTTGTGAAAACCCAGGTTTTACTTTATTTTATGTATTATTACTGGGTAATTTGTATTATTATAATTTTTTTTTTCAAAATTCCATTTACGTCCCAAATGGGTTTAAAAACCAAAACACCCCTTCACCTTATTCATTTTGTACATGGCTGGGACTAGAGTAAGTGTGAGAGTGAGAACTAAGAAGCTTACTAGGAAACAAATAGGATACATAGGCGCTAATAGAGCTCAAATTTTCCCTAGGATACTAAGTATCTTAGGTTTGTAGGATTTTATTTTTATTTTTATTTTATTATTTGTTTTAGTTAGTTAGGAGTTATGTGCATGAGAATTTAAATAACCCAAGTAAATTAGGAGACCTTTAATTAGGGTGAAGCGGGTGCCTACAAGATGTTTCTTGGAACCTTCCCACATCATAACCTAGTCCCGTATCTATCTTTGGTCGTTGATCATGATTTTCCAAAAATCTATAGTTGTTTTGTTTAAATAAAATAAAACATATTTTTATGGTTTCCTTATTCCTTAAAAATAAGGTGTCGACTCATTTTCTTTTTCAAAAACCCAATTCCACTAATGTGAATGCATCAAATACCCGATGGTTGATTAATGCCACCATTGTTGGCATCTGCTCTTTTAGACACATAAAGTGATTCGAGCTTTAAAGGAGTAGGCTAAAGAGTATAAGATGGCTTCTGACTTAGATTCTGATCTGTTTTGTCATTCTGGTTCTTTTCATGCTGTGGAGAAATTTATTACAACCATTAAACTGGCTATTAAATCATATTAATCTGCCCATGGTCTTGGCTGTGCACCAAGATTGCATCTTGCACCGGTGGTCGGTTCCAAATTCCGATCGTTGGATATGATGCTCACTCCCTGCATGCCATGCCTGCAAAAAATCATGCCGATCTGACGGTTAGAATTTTGTAAAACTAGCCTTAAACACAAATAAAATTTATATTTAGTTTTTGGTAATTCCAGTCTAAATAAAGATGGTTTTACAAAATTCCGATCGTCGGATCGACATGATTTTATGAAGGCGTGTCATGCAGAGGGTGAGCATCATATCCAACGGTCGGAATTTGGAACCGACCACCGGAGCATGGCCAAATGGTCGTGCAGTCCACTTGCAGTCCAGACTGCAACTGATCGCCCCCTATATATATATAGTCCCTTTCTTATAGGGACGTGTTGATATAGGGAAAGATGTGGACGTGAGCTAATAGCCATTGGATTGAGCTAATGGCAATCGCACGGTGGGGCAACGCCTTGGGAGATTAGCAAAACACGTGGGCTATTTTGCCCCGATCCAAAAGCTGCTTTTATACCCCAACCAAAACACAAATAGCATTTTCACCTTACAAATAAGGGACCTTGCAGCTTCAGCTTTAGCTGACCCATTCGTTCACTCTCACCTCACGCCACTATTGATGCTAAAAAAAAACCTCCAAGCATTTTAGCGAATCAATTGTTAAGCAGATCAAGCCATTTCACGAAGCCCCTTCTCTCACTCTCACCTTATGAAGCCACCATTGGTAAGTTAGGGCTTTTTTTTTTCTTTTTTTTTTTGGTATCAATGGTCAGATTTAGGGCTTTAATTTCTTATACTTTCAAATACTATATAAAATAAATAGTGCTATTCAGTTTCAACTAGGCAACCAAACGTGCCATTCAGTTTTATTTCTGTTGTAATTGAGAAAATTTCTTCTAGGTTCTTTTGCATTTCATTTCAGTTTCATATTTTCGTCCTAATTTGTCTTTTGCTCCCTTTAGTTTATGAATGATGAGTGAATGCTGGGAAAGAGAAAGAAATTAAATAATTTGAGTCTTAGATTTCTAATTATTAGAGACCACAGGTTAAAAAAAAACATTTACATAACTGAGACTAACTCAACGTTTTTGCTTAGGGGCTTTTTTTAGGGTTTTTTTTTTTTTTTTTTGGTATCAATGGTTAGATTTAGTGGCAATTTTTTTTTCTTTTAATCCTTGAAAAATCCATGCTTGGATATCATGATTTAGGGGCATTTATTTATTTTTTCATAAGTTTATGATACTCAACAGTTTAATACTAATGTCAATTATTGTATTTGACTTAGTTAAGCTTTGTTTTTTCTTTTTATCATTGAATAGTCCATGCTTTGATATCCTGATTTAGGTTGTTTTTTTTTTTTTTTAAATCACAAGGTCAGATTTAGTGGCATTTATTTTTTTTCATAAGTTTATGATATAAATTGTTTGATTTTACATAGACTTGGAATTTTTATAATCAATGCAACCATAATATTATGTGTTTTCATCCGAATACAGTAGGTTGAAAGCGAAAAAAAAATGTCATCAAGTCAATCCAAAATGCATCACCATCAGAATATGGGATTCGTTATTGCTGCTGCGGCATACGAGCACCATTAAGAACATCGCTAACGGTCTCAAATCTTGGAAGACGATTTTTTGGATGCGTGAATTATAAGGAAATTCTTTTCCATGCATAAAATAGCAAATTGAAATATTCTAATACATTACCATCCTATAATTGACTTCTTCCATCATAGGAAAATAATTTATGTAGGTAGTTTAATTGGTATGACCCATCGCCATGTGTACATGAAAAATAATTTGGCATGGAGCTACTAGGCAAGAATCTTGTTTTGAAATAAGAAAATCTAATGTTACAATAAAAGAATCTGGAATTAAAAGAGCAATTGTCGAAATTCCAACTTATGGAGAAGAGTGAAAAACGTAAAAAATGTTGTATCCCAGTTTTATCGATTGGTATTGTAATTGTTGTGGTATTTTTTTTGCCAGTTCATTTGGAAGGAATCAGTACCTGTATTTGAAATGAAGAATGTGAATGTGTAATGGCATGTGCTTATTCTCTTGAATGACATTTTTTTGTTTGGGGTCTTTTTTGTATGGACAGAAGTGTGTTTTAGTGTTTATTTATGGCTTTTTTTTTTTTTTTGAGAGATGCAACTATGTTGGCTATTTAAGCAACTAAATAAGTTTAATGTGTATGGACAGTAAAAATTTGGCATTTCTGGTATTTGGCATTTACAAATTGTTAGCTCCCAAATGGCACGAAATGGCATTAATGCCAGCATTTGGCATTTACAAATTGTTGGTATCCCAAATGGTACGAATTGAAATGACATTAATTCTTATGAAGTGCGCTTACCTGAAGATGCCACTGAACAAGAATTGCTAAATAAATAAATAACATCCCCAACTGTAACTGTAACACCCTAATCTGACGCTACTGAGGACCCTCCCGGATAAGTCAACACGTGTCAAATAGAGATACAACCTGATAAGCTCATTCACACTTCCATAATACGGCATAAGGAATGGTACATATAAAAAGCATGAAATGCATTTCAATGTATCATACATATATCCTTGATTCATCAAATGTAATACATAAATATATCCATGAATAATATAGGGTGCCAACATCCCTGGCACATAGGTAAAATATCACTACAACACTAAAAGAACCAAAGTTTTCTTACTACAAAGGAGCAACTACCTATCCTTCAGCACCAATGCCCAAAACACCATCCAACCTAGTACAGTAGGAAAACTATTATGCCTTGACGATCCTGTCACGCTATCTTAAGAATCTACTACATAAAAGGCAGCGGTGAACGTTTGAATGCTCAGTAGAAATATCATTCTTAACTAATAATAACAATAGTAATGATGCATAAATTATTAAAGTCCAAATTTACAAATCTAAGTGTGGTTTAAGAAGTACACAAGTATCCATATGTGATATACTAACATTTCTCATCATAAATAATATAAGTGTGCTCATGATTCATCCAATAAACATTTCAATCATATTGGCATGGGAGTAGTCTCAATACACATGTCATTCCACATATTAAACCCATATCCATTTAGCAAAATCATAAACATAGATAAATCATAGCACCGCATCATCACATCACAACACAACATGGCATGCTTGCATATTCTAACCACATTACCATTATATTTGTAAACAATATGATATATGCATCCATGATTTGTGAATAAAGTTCTCAAAATTTTGTAACACGGGCGACAGCCCTAAAACATTTATCATCAGTATCAGTAAGAATATGAATATTCCTACCTCGAGGTTTAGGTCTCCAACAGTCCTATAAGAAAATGTAAGCTAGGTTGTGTAATGATCCTCCCATGGGCTATCCAAATCTGAAAATGAAGATAAATAATGCATATAAACTCATTTAGGAGGAACCTCGAATGAAGAAAATAAAAAGAAAACAAAATGGCTGCAAATACCTCATTAGTCGACTAGTCACCCTCGGTTAGTCGACTAAGAGACCCTGAGTCGACTAATCATCATGGTTAGTCGACTAATGAGAGGTCAGAAGCTAAATTCGAAAACCCAGATGAACTAGTTGACTAATCCTAGTTGATTAGTCGACTAACAACCTGCAAAATCCAAAAATTCGAAACATACACTTCTCAAATCCTTACCCCAACTCAAAAACTCAATTCCAGTACTCAAAATCCAACAAAAATAGCTTAAAACAAGACCGACCTACCATAATTTCTTACATTCAAGGCCGAAGTAAAAAGATCTTACATGGGTTTCTTTGCATTGCAACTCAAAACCCATTTTTAATCACATTCAAACAAATCCAACTAAAACACCTAACACAACTAACAAATCTCAAGATAAATCCTCTCCAAATCCTTTACACATTACGAAAATCATCATCAACTCAAACCCACACTCCTCTAAACCCATAAATGGTTCAAAGAATCATCAAGGAGAAAAGAAACTATGAAAACTACATAAACCCATGAAACTCACCTTTTTCCCGCGAAACGGCGGCGACGAGAAACTCCGGCGAACACCACAGCAGCTCCCTCTACTCTCTCTCTCTCCCGCCTTCACTCTCCCTCTCGGGTTCCTCTCTTGGCTGAAAATAAAAAAAAAAAAAGGAAGGGAGGTTTGTTTTAAAGAAAAGTAACTTGGGGGCATGGGGGAAATTTTACAAAAGATTTTTTTTTTATAAGTGTGAACCAGCCAACCTGAATCGGGAGGCCCTCTCGTTCACTTTTTGGGGGAGTGTTTATCTTGAGTGGATTGTGGATGATGTTTATCCGTCTCGATTTATCCTTCTCTATTATCCACATTTATCCTTCTCTATTATCCACTCAAGATAGGGTTTTTGAAAATGGATAAGAGTTTGTAAAAAACTAGGAGTCGCCACCTTATTTTTAGGGAATAAGGAAACTACAAAAAAAAGTTTTATTTTCAATAAAACATTGACCCCATATTTTGGAAAAGCATGGTCTTTTAAATCAAAGTTGGATTCGGGGGCTAGATTACGAAGTGGGAAGGTTCCAAGGGACTCCTTGTAGGCACCCACCTCGCCCTAATTAAAGGTCTCCTAATTACTATTGGGCTTTATCAAAATCTTATCATATCAATCCTAGCCTATTTATCTAATCAACCATTCAAAATAGTATAGATAATACTAGATAATAGATAATAATAAAATAAAAAAGAAATCAAAGAAATCCTAAAGACCTTAGGAGACTAGAGTCATCCTAAGATTGGACTTGCACCCTATTGATTGCCTACGTACCTTACCAATTACTTGATAAGGATCAAAGTCCACGTAGTTCGATTACATAGGACTCTCCTATTGTAACAAACCACATAATCGTAGATATTTTATCTTATCTTGGACTCTAGCTTCAAGAGTTTGAGTTGGATCAAAACACTTGTTATGAGAGATGAAATTTCATTCCATTTTGAATTCTTTCAAAATTACTTTTAGAATTGTTCTCGAAGTAGAATCCTAGGTAAAATAGAACTCTATTCTTATTGTAATTCTTACAACAAAGAAGAGTCCTAAGTGGGGTCAAGTGACCCCCCTAATCCTAGGGTTTCTAGCTAATCCTAGGTTAGTCTAGATACCTAAAACACTATGATATGCATGCTGGAGTTTTTGGAAAATAAATAAAATAAATAATCAAGAGTGCAAATAATGTATGAAAATGTCCTAAATGCAAATCTAAGTTAACTATGTGAACTTAGGCATGTTTCTATGTTGATTTTGGCCTAAAAAATGAGTTTTAATACACTTTTAGGTCACTTTAAATCCATGGACAACTTTGAAAGTAACCAAAAAGTGTACTTAAAACCCTAAAATAATGAATAAAAAGTGATGAAAATATGTACTAAATGCAACCTAATATGCATACTAAACTACCATCAAAGCTTGACATTTAATCATAAGGGAAGGGACTTACCTTTGCATGCTCCCTCGAACACATTTTATATATCAATCAAATATCCCAAGTGGTAAAAAAATAAACCATAATAAGAATCAATACTAATATTTAACTTAAATAGGCTAACAACCTAAGACTTAAACATGCATTCTTATATACTAAAAATCCTATTATACCTAAAAGAGATTCTAAATATTTAATCCTAGATACTCAAACCTAATATGGTATGATAATATAAGAATGGAAGAAGAGGAATATGCATATACATATGAAAGATAACATAGCCTATCATACATACTAATAAAAACCTAAACTATGCATACTGATAATGAACTAAACTTTATACTAACAATGATCTAAACCCTATATACTAAGAAAATAAAACCTAACCTAGCATGATCATAAAAGAAAAAGAAGAACAAGAAAAGAAAACTACAAAAGAACTTTAAAATACTAACCTCTTTCTCTGCCTCCTTGCTTCAAGCCTTCTCCTCAAGCTCCAAGCCTTCTTCTCAAGCTCCAAGGACTCCAAGGACCTCAAGAACTTTAAAACTTAAGCTAGAGTGCTATGGGGGAAGCTTGTGCAATTGCTCAAGCCTCTACTCTCCAAGCTAGCTCTCTAAAGCTTATTCTGTGTGTTGAAACTGATTCTAGGGCCCTCTACTTATAGGAAGGCCTGAGTTTGATCAATGGCTGAGTTTAAATCTCCTAGGAATGATCCAAGGGCTCAAAACCAGTCTTCCAAGGTGTTCATACTCATCCAAAAGTCCCTATGGCCGAACTAGACACATGGCAGGGCTTGGAAGAGTCCCGGGCAGAAAAAATACTCAAAACTGGCATTTATTGGCTGAGGGGATCGACAACCATCCACCCTAGGACGGTTGGCCGTCCCTCATGGACGGTTGGCCGTCCCTAGGTGGACGGCCATCGGTCCTCCATGCTATTTTTAGCCTGTGTGGGCCTATCTCAGCCCATTTCGTCCCGGTTTCAGTTTTTTTTTACTTTTCGGGTTTGTTTTAAGTCCAAATTTGACGATTCAAGCGCTGAAATGATCGTGATTCGATTTTCCATGTTTTAAGAAGTGTTTGAAGTGAAAATGCATTGACCGAGGTCAAAGGTTTAGGGAAAAGTCGACCGATTAGCTGTTTAGGGCTTGCCGGGCCCAAATTAGGGTTTTGAAATTTGCTAACCGATTGCTTTCGAAATTATTTATTCTTCTTGAAACAAGTTTTAAAATGTTTTAAGAAAGTGTTTTGAAGCCTTTGAAGGCTTTGGTTTGATAAAAATATCGAATCCCGGTCGCTTCCGGTTGAAACCCTAATCTAGGCTTTGAAAGGGCCTTTCGAGCTTCAAGAGCCAATCATGAGCCAGAAGGCTCCACAGATCTTGTCATTGATCAACTTAGCTACCAAACACACTTTGAATATTTATGCCAAAACTTCGAGACCATTTGAGACAAGATCGACAGTCATTTAGGGTTTTTGTGATTCAAAGGACCAAACTGCCATTCAGTCATAAAAGGCCTTATTTTCTATCAAGCCTGACTCGGAATGCCATGAAATTTTGCATGGATGTTCCTAGACTCTCTAAAAACCTAATGCAAAAAGAACCGACTCAATCTGACCTAAAAACCTACATGTGATAATGACCTCTATCTAATTACCCACAAAGGGTAAAACTGGGAACTTAGGGTTTTAACACCCTATTTCATCTCAAATCAAAGGCAACCATTCATGACCATACTCATGGTCAAAAATGGATGTCTACAATAAGCAATAAAATAAAGTTTAAAAGTTTTGGGTTTTCACAGTAACATTTGTAAATTAAAATGCTCTTAACATCAATCTCTAATGAAAATTAAAATAATATCAATCAATCTCTAATAGATCATTGTTGACATCAATCTTTCCACACAATGTTGTCCATATTCTGACCATCAATTGTTGTTTCAACATGAATTCCTATCCAACTCATCAACCCCTACAAAAAGGAAATCAAAACTTTGTTTTAATTCAAATTAAAGAAGGAAAAACAATGTAACAAATAAAGAAAAAAAATTATACAAAAATAAATCAATGTAACACAAAGGAAATCAAGCACTTGTCTATAGGAGACCTACCATCATTGAAATCTCTATCATGTGGTGTTCCTTCATTTTGTGTTTGAAATGCTCTACAAGATACACAATGAGGGACAATTATTTTTGTTAAATAATAAACATACAAAAAATTCTTAACCTAAATAAAATGTAACATTTGTAAAGATATCAAGAAAACATACATATTCTTTAACATTGGACAATTCTGCTTATCATATGAATCTACAACTTTTCCCACATGTCCACAGACGGCACATTCCGTTTAGGTGTTTTCCACATCCCTTTGGCGTGCATTTGTTCGACTCAATCAACATTGGTCCCTGAGGAGTGTTGGATTTACTAGAAATGGCAACCCCATTGCTATTTAGACTACTTGACACAAGTTCACTATGGAAGGAGTGAAAGAATATGATCAGGAGGATTCGCAGCGGAAGACAAACTATAAAAATTTTATAAACAAGAATCCAACCATACATATTCATACAGGAAATCGAAACAAGCATCGGATCATGAATAATACAAGTACAAGAATTAAACAACTTTAAAACATTGACTTACTTGATGATTGCCTTTGTTGAAACCTCGTTCGAATCCGAGCTTCAAAGTGTATGAAGCCTCCAAGGTATCCACACGAACACAAGACCCTTCAAGCTTCCCGCACTTGTTCAACACTTGAATCAATGCAAGATGGAGAGGGAGAGAGGTAGAGAAATTCGGCCAAGAGAGAGAGGAGCCACTAGGGCCGGCCTCCACTAGGGAATAAAACAAAAGCCTCTCTTTTAATTAGGGTTTGAGTGGACTAGTGCTAGCATGCACCCTCACCTTGTATTTATAGGCAAATACTAGGGTTTCTAATTTTTGCAACTTAGTCCTCCTTAATTAACTTTTAATTAAAGAGCCCAAGTAAGTTACATATAATTAGAAACTAACCCCTCTCCTAACTTAAAGAACTCACTTGTGTCCTTATGTGTGTGACCCTTTGGGTTCATCCCAACCTAGCAGTGGACAGGGACATCTCTATGTCTCCTAAAATAGAAAGTTTCTATTTTTAGGTTCAATTGAAATAATTCCAATTATGCCCTCATTGATAACACTTTATCAATAGGCCTACACTGGTCATGAGTGACATCTAGCAACATATCATGACGTACCCTAGGTGTGGGTGAATAGCGGAACCATATGAACCCTTCATGTTACTTAATCCTTCATCCCCTAATGTCACTGTTAAGATATTCAGGCATGGTTATTAAGTCAAACCATATCTTAACAACTTGTTAAATGTTCCACAAAATATAATTCTCAATAAGATAAACTCATGAAACACTTTTCACAGTTTACCTATCACCATGGCCATGGATTTCACACTGAGAATTATCTTTGTGAACGAACATTGACATTCTCTCTCATCAAAGATGAAAGTGATGATTCCTTCTTGCGCACTCATTTACCTTCATACATAACCCTACTAGAGCCAATGAGTACCGATTACACCCTTGTGGTTAAGGATGTACGAGATACTATCAAACTCAAGTGACCTATGCATAAGATAACTATGGTGCCTCAGGTCTAAGGATTACCAAATCAATGGTCGTAACAAAAGAATATTCTTTTGACTAATCTCCATAAGAACATTCTTGCAGATCATGTTCAGTGTACATATTCTCTAATATGCACCCACAGATTAACTATAGTGTCACTACACCGATAGGAAAGACTACCTATCCTCCCATTGGAGCCAGTTTAAATCTGTGCTACTCTTAACGGTTTATTAAATATCCACTTTAATAAACCTATGAGTAGGAACTCGTTTAGAATAAATGTGTACTAGAAATATGAGTCTCCATATCTCAACAACTTTGAGATACATATTTCTTCTATCATTTATTCATGGACCTTATCATATATATTTAAATACATACGATAAGTTGTACCTTCAAATACATATAATATGAAATTGATATGCCCTTTAGGATTGGTTTTAGGGCATACCTCTAACAAGGAGATCAATAACATTTCCAACTTAAGGATTTTCTCCTCACTAAGAAGGGCTTTATCAACCACCTTTCAAAATAGTTGATATAATCGATTATGTTTCACTAATAATGACTTATCAACAGTATCTTTTAACTCAACACCACTCCCATCAACTATCCTTACTGATTTTGCTGCCTTATTCCATCTACTCAAGATATACTTCTCAGGTAATGTTGTCAATTGTTTTTTGAAAATTAAATAATGCAACACATGTCTACATGGAATGCCCTCTCACTCAAACTTCTTACAGCTACAATGCACCATGTCTTCAAACGAATCATCCACAATCTCTCATACCTTATCCCCCGGCTCATTTTCATTTTGAACCCGATCTACGCATAATCCATTGCCATCATCTTCTTTCAACTGTGATTAATACCACATACATTCCAGAATCTCATCTTGAAATTTCAAAAATATTTCACAAGTATAAAAATTAGCCATTTGTTTCTCCATCATAAACTTTGTCTTCAATGTGGGATGCTCATTCTTATCTTTATGGTCACACATAATCTCCCCATTTCGTTGATGCACTAGTGCCCTGTTAAGCCATGCAATGAAGTCAATGAAGGAATTATTTTTGTTCAAAAATCATTTGAAAAATGCATGATTGCTCTTGGCACGTTGACTTGAAGACATTCCAGTAGCAAAGACATCCTTCACAAATGTGGGAACCCATTTTGAACACAATGCAAACATTCTTTTCAACCACTCATTTCCTTGCATTTTACCGTGTTCAACGACTTCCATCCACCTTGATTCAAATTCTTGCATAGTGTTTGAATCCCAAATGCAATTACTAAACTTCTTATAATGATTTGCCCAAACCCTTGGCCCTAATTTTTCAGAAAACTGATTCAAAATATGCCAAATGCAAAATATATGCAATGCATCACGACATACTTCAGCAATAGCGATTGACATGGTTGGATCTTGGTCAGTTATGATCATCTTTGGCGGACCGATCGGCATTGATTGCATCCATTGGTCAAATAGCCAAATAAAAGATTCAATGCTCTCGTTACTCAAAAACCCACAACCAAAGAAAGTTGATTGCCCATGATTATTAACTTCTATAATTGAGGCAAATATTATACTATATCAATTTGTATTATACGTAGTATCAAATACAACAACATCCCCAAAAAAACTATATGCCTTTTAGATGTAGCATTAGCCCAAAAACAATGTGTAATTCGATTATCACTATTCGTCTCAGTAGCATAAAAGAAAGATGAATTATTTTGTTGTTTTGAAACAAAATGCTCTTTCAACATTTAAGCGTCATGACCAGCTATTGATTTCTTGAAATCCCTTTGAGAATTTCTTAAATCCATCTCCGTGCATCCAACTTGGTCCAACCCACTAGTAGTTAGCCCAAAAATACTTATCGGTTGATGTATAGACACATTGGCAATTTCCAACACTCCTGCTATTGATCATTTGGCATTACTAACACTCCTATGGGATCTCAAAAAATGAACTATGGAAGGGGTTGTCAATGAATGGCTATGTTGCTCAACAAAAACAAAAACTTTGTATTTTTCACCTGACTTGACAACGACAAGTTTAGCCTTGCAATTCTCATGTGCCTTCCATCTACGCCTTTTTTTTTTATCAACATCATTTTCTATTTTTGATCCCTCTTTAAAGCATACATATTCTTTTCTAATTATTTCAGTCTCCTTCCTATGACTACCCCTTGTTCGGATATCAAACCCAGCACGCTTCGCATAATCATTGTAAAACAGGTAGACAGCTTCCAACGAATCAAATTCTTGACCAATGTTTGGTTTATAATCATCCCATTCCTTTGGAATGTAAAAGACCTTGGATGTAGTTGAGGTTGATTCTACAAGTTGTAGTGTGGGTGGGTGTTGGAAATCATCCCCTAAATCATTGGTAAGATGGTTCATTTCATTTGAGTCCATCTATAACACATATCTCTAGACAAAAAAAAAAAATCTTAATTAAGTCAAATACAATAATTGACATTAATATTCAACTGATGAGTATCATAAACTTATGAAAAAAAATAAATGCCCCTAAATCATGATATCCAAGCATGGATTTTTCAAGGATCAAAAGAAAAAAAAAATTGCCACTAAAAATCACCATTTATAACCAAAAAAAAAAAAAAAAAAAAACTCCATATCATGATATCAAAGCAGTAACTATTCAAGGATCGAAAGAAAAAAAAAGTGAACTAAGCAAATAAAAACCCCTAAATCAGGATATCAAAGCATGGACTATTCAAGGATCAAAAGAAAAAACAAAGCTTAACTAAGTCAAATACAATAATTGACATTAATATTAAATTGCTGAGTATCATAAACTTATGAAAAAAAAAATGCCCCTAAATTATGATATCCAAGCATGGATTTTTCAAAGATCAAAAGAAAAAAAAAATTGCCACTAAATCTGACCATTGATACCCAAAAAAAAAAAGAAAAAAAAAAAACCCATAAGCAAAAACGTTGCATTAGTCTTAGTTATGTAAATGTTTTTTTTACCTTGTGGTCCCTAATAATTAGAAGTCTAAGACTCAAATTATTTAATTTCTTTCTATTTCCCAGCCTTCACTCATCATTCATCAACCAAATGTAGCATAATACAAATTAGAACGAAAATCTGAAACTGAAATGAAATGCAAAAGAACCAGAAGAAATTTTCTCAATTACAACAGAAATAAAACTGAAGGGTACATTTGGCTGCCTAGTTGAAATTGAATAGCACCATTTGTTGGGATTGTATGCGCTCAAAACTATTAATGTCTTTTTCAAGTTTATAATAAATGATTTATTTCCTTTTATGCAATTTATACAGTGAACATCGTTTTTATTTATGAGATAAATATGAGTCTTTAATTACATTGAATATGATTTATTCATATAAATGGTGATTTGTATGTGAGAGATATAAATAATAAACCTTGTAATTCAAATAATGATCACAATCAATAATGAGACTAGGCATCTCATTTGTTAAGGTTGTAGTATATTAATATCTATTTGATAGAATATGAAATCTCTAATATCAAAATGTAAGACTTTGAATTGATATACTAGTGTACTTGGTGCATTGAGGATTATGAGAATCTTATTACATTAAATTACTATCCTCAGTAATGTGAATATCATAAATGCTAATTACAATTATTCTTAATCCTTAGATAATAATGAACTTTAATTCTTTACTTTAGTTACTTTGATTTACCAATGAGTGGGGTCTTTAAGATCAACACCTCGGTATCTTGGGTAGCTAGGTTTGGGATTGAGAGAACATTATTTATCAAGAAGGAATCTACCCTCTCTTACTTGAAGAGAGTAAATGCTCCCTTGTGCTAATTAAATGTTTAATTACTGAAACTGTAGTCATTTTAGTAAAAGGTTTGCTAAAATGTAAATAGTAATTAAAGGATTATTAATTAGGTTACAAGAAATATAAGAAATAAGAATATATAATTTGGATAGTAAAGGTTTACACTTTATTATATTCTTATGAGCATTAATTGGTGGATGGGTACTATTGTAAGTATTTAGCATTATAAGGGTTTATTTATGAATTTCTAAATTGGAGTGCAATAATAATTATTTAGTAGAATTAATAATTATTTATTGGTCATCTATTATTTAGTGCAATTATTCTAAACCTTGCCGGCCATCCCAATTCCCTCTTGGCTTTTGCTTTCCTCTTGATTATTTTGAGAGCCCACACTCTCTCTCTCTTTCAAGTTTTCAAGGATCATAGTAGTGAAGATTCAAATGAGCTTTTAACCCATTTTTTTCCACACACTCTCTACAAGGACTCAAAGGTATGATATTTGTTTTTAGCCATTAAAGAAAAATGAGTTTAAATCTGGATTTTTTTTTAAAA
>JAESVK010000219.1:118899-134068 GCA_017140935.1 Hamamelis virginiana
ACTATTTTTTCAATCAAACTTTTCAGAAATCAACCGTTGGATTTCTGTGATTTTTGGTAAACCTAACATACATAAGAGGAGTATCTAATTCAACTGTCAGTATTTCAAAATTTACTATTGAATGATAGTTTTAGTATTATAAATAATAAGGAACAAGAAATTTTCAATTGTGAATCGTCGAAGAATTTGATGCGTCCACATTAGCGGAATTGAGTTTTTGAAAAGATAAGGTGTCACCACCTTATTTGTAAGGAATAAGGAAACCATAAAAATATTTTATTTTATTTAAAACAAAACAACTCCGTATTTTTGGAAAAGCATGATCAATGACCAGAGATGGATTCGGGACTAGGTTATGTCGTGAGAAGGTTCCAAGAAACATTTTGTACGCACCCACTTCACCCTAATTAAAGGTCTCCTAATTTACTTGGGCTATTTAAATTCTCATGCACATAACTCCTAACTAACTAAAACAAATAATAAAATAAAATCAAACAAACCCTAAAAATCTAAGGTACTTAGTAACCTAGGCCGGACTTGAGCTCTATTAGCGCCTACGTATTTTACTAGTTTCCTAGTAAGCTTCAAAATCCATAATTTATGATTTAAACTATGTATTCAATCATCTCATGTAAACTTTAATATTTTAAACATAAACCTATGTCAAAACCCTAATTCCTAAATCATGCTTTTAAATAAGAAACAACACAAAAAATCCTATCATGCATACTAAAAACTGAAAATAGACACATATACCTATCTGTAGACGCCCCATTTTTTAATAAAAGCATTTAAGTCATTATTTCATGTCATATTGGTTTAGAATAGCTAATCGATTTTGGAGGATAGCGCCTCAAAACCCTAGTTTCCAAAATTACCCATTTTCCTTAAGTAGATAGAAACTACTGTTGCATGTAGGTTTTTTAGTCGAAATCGAGTGATTCCTTTTGCATTTAGTTTTTAGAGAATCCAGCAATGTCCTTGTTAAATTTGATGTCATTCCGATCGAAACTCGATAGGTAATAAGAACTTTTGCGACTTCAAGGGTAGAATCGTCATTTTTCTCACATAATTTCCAAATGACCTCTGAATTCGTTCTGGTTTGTTTCATTGGGTTGGGTTTGTATAGATCTTTAGAGTCTAGTTAGATGATTGATTTGAGCATGGCTTGGTTCGAGTGTGATTTGGTTCATGATGGTTCATAGTGGTCAATTGACCATGGTCAACCTATTTTTCCAAAAATAATGCTTTCAAAACCTTAAAATATTTTCAAAATGATTTTATGAACATATTTCATAAAGTGACATTTTTTATTTAAAGCCAATTGGTTAGTCGATTTTCAAAACCTAATTTGAGCTGAAATGGCTTATAACGGCTAACAAGCGGGGTTTAACCCAACCCGTTGACTTTGGTCAATGAATTTTTAGCCCAAAACCTTCTAGAAACACAGGGGATCAAGTTTTGGTCATTTTGGCTTTTGAATTACCAAATTTGGATAAATATTGAAGCAGATAGGCCCTAAACAAGTTGGAGAATCATAGATAGACTCAAACTAGGATTAGGTCTCGTCACCATCCAAGGGCTGGACGGTAGCCAACCCAGTTTTCCCAGTTTTGTTTAAAACTCCGAGTTTTTGATTTTTTATGGACTCTATCCACTTCTAATATGATCTGTTTTTTTTTTAGTTTTTTTTATAAAATATGATTACTATGTCCATTGGGAGATTCAATGTGAGCCCTAGGATAATTATGATTAAAATCTAATCCCAACCTTCAATGCTTGAGCCAGAAAGTCTATAAATAGGACCATTAGTTTAAGGTTTTAGAGAGATTAAGTTGCTGGAAATTTTTGGTGGCTTGCTTGAGGAAGCTTAAAGAGTAAGGTAAGTATCTCTTCCCTTCCTCTTCTTCTTTTAATTATTTTAATTCTCAACAAGTATGCTAGGGTTTTCTTTTATTGTTTTCTAGTCCTTCATTCTTCTACTTTTCTTTTTATTTAAGTAGAAGCAAAAGTTATTCTAGTAGCATGTTAGGATTTCTATTCTTCTTCTTAAAATATTAAAGCATGGATAGAATTAGGGTATGCATTATAGAATTAAGGTATGTATAATAGAATTAGGGTTTGCATGGTAGTATGCATGTTAAGATTTGCATGATAATGCATGTTAGGATTAGTTTGCATGCTAGGGTTTGCATGAATTCATAATAAAATTAGGATTCGCATGCTAGTTTTCATATTAGGAATTACATGCATGCATTGTTATTTTGATTCATGGTAGTTATTATTTCATGTTAGTAAGCGTGTGAATGCATGATATAAATAGGTTTTATTTTTTGTTTTAGGAAGCATGATAGGATTTACTAGTTTTGCATGATTAAGGTTTAGATATATGCATGTTTAGAATGATATTGGTATCATGAGATAATTAAATGCATGGTTTGTTATACAATTGTGGATAAAGGAGCTTTGCACTAGGCGAGTCTCTTCCCTTGTGGTTAATTTTCATGAAAATTGTTTATTTGATAAAAATTGTGGACGAAGGAGCTTTGCATGAGGTGAGTTACTTTCCTTCGGTTTAATTTATCATCATGTTGCTTTATTTTTCTTAATATATGCATATTGATAAGCATAATAGTTAGTGTGCATGTTAGCTTAGTTTTGAGACCTTTAAGGTCACTTTTTGCATATTTCTTTACATAGTTTTACATATTAACATGTAGGAATGCATTGATTAGGTTTTTTTTAATGATTTTTAGGATGTTTAGCATATTTAAAACATGAGTTTAAGAATATTTAACATCCTATTCATAATGTTAAATAGCTTAAAAACATTGTTTAAATCCACTTTTAGGCCATTTCACTACAACAAATTGACCCTTTTGCAACAAATTTTTTTGCGACAAATAATTTTTTGTCGCAAAAGACTATATTTTGCGACAATAATTCATTTTATGGCTAAGAAGTATCAAAACAATATTTCTTTACGACAAAAATATTATGTTGTCTCTAATTCTTGTCGCAAATACTTTCCCACCATAAAATTCCCCCCAAAAATTTGGTGGGAAACCATTTTTGCAACAAATTCTATAAATTTGTCGCTAATTGATGTCGCAAAAAACCTTTTTCAACAAAATTATTGATGTCGCAAATAAGTGTGAATATTAATTTATATGAATTTTTTATTATTATATTTGCGACAAATATATTTGTTGCAAAAAGTGATATATTACAACAAAATTAGGATTTGTCACGAAAACTTATTTGTTGTGACTAATCTATTAGTGTGTCACTAAATATCACTATCGGCAACAATAAACTTTTTGTAGCTAAATGTAATGTTTTGTGACAATGACTAATTTTGTCGCTAAAAAAAAGGCTTATAGCGACAAAATTATAAATGTGTCACAAAAAAGTGACATATTGTTACAAACTTATACTTTTGCATAGGTTAAAATTTTAACATAGAAATTGCACTCTAGGTCCCTTAGAAGTATTAGGTTAGAGTTTTATTAATTTTTGCATACATTAGCATTTTTAATTTTCATGTTTTCATTTGAAATAGTTGTTGTTCAGAATTGTTTAATTAACTTAGATACATGTTAGGTTCACATTAACCCTAGTTTTAGGTTGGAATAGCCTCTAGAGACAAGTAGGATTAAGTATAATTTAAAAACCCTAGGTTAGGAGAGGTTTCTTATCTCCATAGGATTCTTTTTTTTGTAAGAAATATAATCATGATCAAGTCCTTTAATTCAATTAGAATTATAGTCTTGAGAAACTTCTTTGTCAAATAAATTTTTTTCCAAAACAAAATTGTTTTTAAGTGTTTTCTTTCAAATAAAATTCTGTTTTCAAATGTTTTATCAAAATAAAACTTTTTGAAAAATTGTTGTTTTTTAATCAAATTGAACTCTTTAAAAAAGTTATTTTCAAAATTAAATTTCGTTTTTGGATAAGAATCCTATTTTAAATCAAATTGTTTTCAATAACAAAGTATCTCTAGAATAGAGTTCTAAATGAGTTGGATTATTTAAAGATAAGCTTTTATATAAGGATTTGAATGAATGTATTTCCCTACAATTGAATGAGTCCTATGTAAGTTCAAACTATGTTGACTTTGAAGCTTACTAGGAAACTAGTAACATATATAGGCGCTAATAAAGCTCAAGTCCGCCCAAGGATACTAAGTATCTTAGGTTTTTAGGAATTTGTTTGATTTTTATTATATTATTTGTTTTAGTTGGTTAGGAATTATGTGCATGAGAATTTAAATAGCCCAAGTAAAAACTAAGAGACCTTTAATTAGGGTGAAGTGGGTGCCTACAAGATTGTATACTTGGAATCTTCCCACGACATAACTTAGTCTCGAATCCATCTCTAGTTGTTGATCTTGTGTTTCCTAAAAAATGGAGTTGTTTTATTTTGATTACAATAAAACATTTTTTATGGTTTATTTATTCCTTAAAAATAAGGTGGTCAGTCCCTAGTCTTTTTCAAAAACCCAATTTTGCTAATGTGGATTGCATCAAATTTCCCCCCGATGGTTCACACTATCATGATACAACAAACCCTAATCATGCAATCCATTCTAAACAACAATTCCTATCATGCTTTATAACATGCTAACATGAAATAACATACTTACAACATGAAATAATAACTATCATTCATGCAAAACCCTAATATGCATACTCTACCATGCAATCCCTAATGTGCATACTCTATCATGCATTCATATAAACCCTAACATATTTCTAAAGAAATATAAATAAACTTTAGAAAGAAAGAAGAAGAAGAAGAGAACTAGAACTAGAACTAGAACTTGAAGACTAGAATTAAAACACATCAAACACAAACCCTAGCATGCTTGTAATAATAAAATAGAAGAAGGAAAAGAAAGACTTACCTACAAGGTTGCTGGAGCTTCTCTCTTAAGTCTACTCTCTTTAAGCACACAAGCCTCTAGAAGACACTTAGCCAAAATCCTCAAGAATTTCTAATGCCAAAATCCTCAAGAATTTCTAATGCCAAAATCCTAAGCTAAGGTTCCTATTTATAGAAAATCCTCCCAAGCATAGACAATCGAGATTAATTCTAATATCTCCCAAGGTGTTAGATAATCATATTAGGTCAAAAAATGTGAAAGAAATCGGATAAAAGACCTAAAAACAACTCAAACTTGGAGTTGTAATTAAATTTGGAAAACAAGATGAATTCATCTAGGGCTTGGACGGCCAACCGTCCACCCCTTGGATGGTCCTTAGAGCTTCGTCCTAAAAAATCTCCAATTTTTCAGGAATCCAAGGTATTTTGGGACTTTTCAACATTTTTTTTTTTTATTTATCTTCCTCATTTTAAGTTCAAATTCGATGATTCAAAAGACAAAATGACCATAACTTAATCCTCAATGTTTCTAGAAGGATTTAGGTTCAAAAATCATTAATCAAAGTCAAAGGATTAGGTTAATCAAGCCGGTTTAGCCGTTATGAGCCATTTCAACTCAAATTAGGGTTTTGAAATTGACTAACTTATTAATTATAAAATAATTGCCACTTCATTGAAACATGTTTTAAAATAAATTTGAAATCATTTTAAGGTTATAAAAATCATTAATTTTGGAAAATGATGAATCCCGGTCATTTTAGGTTAAAACCCTAAAGATGGTCAATTGACCCCTTATGAACCATTATGAGCCAAATCGATCTCGAACCATGCCAATGCTTGATTAAATCTTCCAACTAGACTCTAAACATCCATACAAGTCTAATGAAATAAACCAGGACGAATTCGAAGGTCAAACGAAAATTATGTGAGGAAAAGGACCATTATGTCCCTCATGTCACAAAAGTTTTTATTACCTTTCAAGCTTCAATCGGAATGAAATGAAATTTGATATGGACATTACTAGACTCTCTAAAAACTGACATGAAATTTGATATGGACATTCCTAGACTCTCTAAAAACTAAATGTAAAAGGAATCACTCAATTCTTACACAAAAACATACATGAAAATATAGACTCTATCTACCTAAAGAAAATAGTATTTTGGAGAACTAGGGGCAATTGGTTATTCTCAATCAATGGGACATGAAATGATGACTCATATTCTGTAAGTCAAAAATGGGGTGTCTACAGATGGTCATCAGAGCTATCTCCTATTTTTGCTTAATTTTGAGTCTTTTTGGGACTCTCAAACTTGTTTTTGCCCTATCTTCTTCATTTTAAATCTGAATTCGATGATTCAAAAACCAAAACAAACCAGAATTAATTCTCTATGTTTCTAGAAGAGTTTGGAACTAAAAATCATTGGCCAAAGTCAAAAGGTTGGGTTAAACCAAGTAGGTTAGCCGTTATGAGCTATTTGACTCAAATTAGGGTTTAAATAGGAATTCGATGATTCAAAAACCAAAACAAATAGGACTTAATCCTCTATGTTTCTAGAAGAGTTTGGAACTAAAAATCATTGATCAAAGTCAAAGGGTTGGGTTAAACCAAGTAGGTTAGCCGTTATAAGCCATTTGACTCAAATTAGGGTTTGAAAAATCCACTAACCGAATGATTATAAAATAAAATGCCACTACTTAAAACACGTTTTGAAAATCATTTTGAAAATAATTAAAAATTTCGAAAAATATAATTTTGAAAAACGTTCAATCTTAATCAAATTAGGTTAAAACCCTAAAGATGGTCAGTTGACCCCTTATGGACCATTATGAGCCAAATCGGTCTCGAACCATGCCAATGCTCAATTAAATCTTCTAACTATAATTTAAATATCTATACAAATTCAATGAAACAAACCAGGATGAATTCAGAGGTCAAACGGGAAATTATGCTAGAAAAGTGACAATTCTATCCTTAAAGTCACAAAAGTTTTTATTACATATCGAGCTTCGATTGGAATGACATAAAATTTGACATGGACATTCCTCGACTCTCTAAAAACTAAATACAAAAAGAATCACTCAATTCCGAGTTAAAATCATGCATGAAATAATACCCCACTATCTACCTAAAGAAAATGATATTTTAGACAACTTGGGTTTCGAGGTCTCTTTCTCCAAAAGATAATTGGTCATTCTCAACCAATGGGGAGCGAAATGATGACAAATGTTACATAAGTCAAAAATAGGGTCCACAAGACTTACATTCATGTAAATTCTTATCACAAAGGCTTGTCTTTCGACAATCCAAACTCATTTAGAACTTTATTCTAGATAGACTTTGCTTTGTATACAACTCTTTATTTGAAAATAAATTTTATTTGAAAATCCTAATTGAAATATAATTCTATCTCAAGACTTATATTCAAATTTTATAAATGTAGAAAATAATTTAGCAAATTGGAATTTCCCTAAAGTAGAAAAACAAAAAAATTATCAAAAAAGAATAATGGAATTAAAAATTGATTATAATATTAGAACAATAGAACAAACAATACCTTATAATTCAGAATATGATACTTATCAATTATTATCTAAATCAATTATTAAAGAAAATAAGACTCAAGGATATAACTATTTACATATAGGATTAGTTCAAGTAGTTATGAAACCTTTAACTAGAAATGGTTTAAATACATCAGTTATGCTTAGTTTACGAGATGCTAGACATTTGAAATATGCAGATTCTTTATTAGTAATAGTAGAATCAAGCTTATGTGATGGTCCTATATATTTTGATTGTTATCCAAACTTTCCAGTATATTTACATGATCCTAATATACTCAAAATATTAACTTTAAATATTAAAACTAATGGATATTTAATGGAAGATAAATCTAGTAATTCAGCTTTAGTATATAGAATATACTATAAAACTATGACTACCACTATTAATCCTAGATATTTAATCTCTAGTCCCCCAGGATCTACAATGTTATTACAAGCGCAAATTCATAAAAGTAATACAGTAATACCTAAAAGCATAGAATGGAATCAAATTCAATTACCTAGTGAATGGACTTTACTTAAAGTAAACCCTTCAAAAATTAAAGAAAATAGGGATATAGAACAAATTGTAGAACAAGAATATGGAACTGTAGAAATTAACCTAATAGGAAAACTATACTACAAATATCTAATTTTCCACAAAGAAAAAGTGTAGATTTAGGACAGATTTCAAAAGCTAATTCAGAAAGATTTTCAGGATTACAACAAAATGAAAATATATCACAACTAGTATATACAGTAGAACCACCAAGAAGTTCAACTGGGAGTATTAATCCAAATCATAATTATACATATTCCCCAACACACTCACAAATGAATGAGTCTTCTATTCCAATGATAAATAAATCCTTTATATTAGATAAAGAAATTTTAGACAAAGATTTTAATTCTATAGAAAATACATCTCAAAGAAAGCAATATTATCAATTAGTCTCTACTAAATTTGAACAATATTATATGAAAAAAATTTATTATACATATTGTGAATATAATCAAATAAATATTAAGTTTTTTACATGGTTACATTTATTTAAACAACCAGATTATAGCTTAAACAGAAAGGTGGTTGATAGGGAAATACATGTAGCAACAAAATATATCAAAACTTGGAATACACAAGAACATGAACTAGTTAGTTCAGCACATCCGCCTTTGGAAAGTATCCAAATTAAAGTAAAGAATAGAGACTTAGTGGTAGCACCCTTTAAAACAACAGACAAGATACCTGATTCACAAGTAACAATAAAAGAAGTTCAAAATATAATGGAACAAAATAATTATATAAATCAATGTTTAGAAACACTAGGAAATCAGTTAAATAGAATAGAGAAAAATCAAGACAAGACTACAAGTAGTATTCCAGAATTAAATAAGAACCCTAAAAAAGATACTCAAAATAAGCCTTCTGTAACATTACTCCAACCCTTTGATGAAAAGAAATTTGATATTAATTTAGGAAAAAGAACTGATGAATTATTAGATGAAATAACTAAAAGAATTTCTAATATAGATATAGGAACCTCTAGATCTAAAACCATAGCCTCTATTACCAGAGAAATAAATAATAATACTACAGAAAGTTTAGAAATTAATCAAACCATTATGAAAGGATTTACTAATAGAAATTATTATTCTAGATCTTTACCAATAGACATACAGTTTGAAGAAAAACCCTATTATAGTCAAAGCAGATATGATGGAGGATCTATTTATGAATGAAATATAGATGGTATGACAGAATACCGGGTTATTAATCTTTGTTGTGAAATGATAATGGTAGCAACAGCCTATATTAAACAAAATAAAGTATCTCAACTTGCAGCCTTAAATATGCTTACTTTGGGATTTACTAGATAACTTAAAGGTTGGTGGGATCATTATTTATCTGAAATAGACAAAGAAACGATTAAAAATGCGGTAAAAAGAGATAGTACAACAAATCAAGAAGTTAAGGATGAATTAGGACAACCAATTTCAGATAGCATAAATACTTTAATATACACTATACTTCGTCATTTTAGAGGAGATCCTAATACAGTAATAGATAGAGCAGGAGAAATATTAAATCATCTCAGATGTAATAAATTAGAAGACTTTAGATGGTATAAAGACACTTTCCTAAGTAAAGTAATGCTCAGATTAGATTGTAACAAAGATTATTGGAAAGAAAGATTTATTACAGGATTACCAAAATTATTTGGAGAAAAAATCAAACAAAAGCTTAGAGATTTACATGAAGGAGTAATAAATTATAATAGACTCGCTTATGGCGATATTATTTCTTATATTAATTCTGAAGGATTAGCTTTATGTACAGGCTTAAGATTAAAAGCTCAAATGAAAAATGAACAAATGTTAAGTAAAACAAAATTAGGAAAGTTTTGTGAACAATTCGGTTATAGTTCAATACAGGCTTCATCCGCTAGGAAAAAGACCCAAAGAAAACAAATTAGGAAAACTCCTTATAAAAGAAAACCATATTCTCCTAGAAAGTATTCTTGGACAAAGAAACAGCCTAATACTTATAAGAAAAAACCCCCTCAAAAGAAAAATCCACAAACAAATAAATCAGAAAATAAGACACCTAGGAAAAAACCAACTTGTTGGAAATGTGGAAAAGTAGGACATTATAAGAACAAATGCCCATTAAAAGACAAGATAGATAGTTTAAAAGCCAGTGATGAATTAAAGGCAATATTGTATACTTTGTTAAAAGAAAATGACACAGATAGTGAAAATGAAGACATATAATCAGAATAATTAAATGAAATAGGATATGAATGTGATGACTTAGTCTCCTCTACAGAGGATGAGGATATAGAATCAGAAGTAGAAGAAGTACAATTATGTAATGAATTAGGATGTAATAATTGTAAAAGTATAAATGTTTTATCTAAAGAAGAAAGAAATTTATTAGAATTTGTAGATTATATTCATACTCCTGAAGAAAAGAAGAAATATTTAGAAAACTTATATAATATTTTATCAGCTAAGAATTCAAATAACCTAGAAGATAAAATAATAAAAATATATGAGACTAGTAGTATGACAAATATATTAAAAAAGATTTAGAGAACCTTCTAACAAAGTAACCATAGAAGATTTAAGAAAAGAAGTCAAAGAAAATAAGTTTGAAATAAGAAATCTTAAAGATCAAATTAAAAGCCTAGAAGAAAGCCAGGGAATCCTTGCATAAAAATTAATAAAATTAAAATTTGATGATAAAGGAAAAGAAATTTTAAAAGAAGAAGGTGGACCTCAAATAGAATCTAAAGATTTAGAAACCTCAAAAGAAGTTGATATTTTACATCTTGTAACGCCCCAACTTAACATCCGTACCGACCTTTCCAAATAGGTCGACACGTGTCAAGATGTAGGTACAACCTGACCTGCTCATACGTATTTCCTCACTAGACACAAGAACAATGTATATATTTATCAAAATAAAATTTCATGCCCATTCATAATGTCCCAATCGTTCTACATAATATATTCAATAAATCGAATAGTATTGCCAACAACCTTGACAAAAGAGTAAGTCAAATATAATACTTATTAAGATATCCCAATACAGATAATATTTTAGTATATGAATAGAAAGACACTTCTACAATGATAACCTTAATGCAAACCGTCAATCCTTTGCAAGGGACTGAACTGGACCAAGCATGCAAATCCCCGGGTCAACCTGCAATATGATGCACACAAAGCAGGAGGAGCCTCGAATTGATCAGTAGGAATAATACTATCTCTATTTAGTGATTAACAACTCAGTGATATGTAAGAAATTTATATAAAGCATTTATCTTTAAGGTTCAAAATATTTATATAATATGTTGGCCCAAAATATACTATAGAGGGGGGGTGAATAGAGTACAGGTAAATAAAAATCTTTCAAAAAATGGGATACTATATTTTAAAATCTTTGAACTTAGAATAATAAGAATGCAACTTCAGATTTCTCAATAACTCAATAAAATAAATAATAAAAGAATAAATAACTTGAAATAAAGAGATTGAGTTAGAGAAGCAAACACAATGATTTAACGTGGTTCGGTCTCCGCCTACATCCATGCCTCAAGAACTCCGTCGAGAGGTTTAATCCACTATGCAATCTCCTTTAAGGTGAAGAAACCTTTACACTTGTCTTCTTTCAAGGTGGAAGACAACTCACTCACAAGAGTTTTCTCAAAACCCTTACAATCTCACAATACAAGATGTTTGAATAAAGAGTAATACAATAAATGATTCACAAAGCTGATTTGTAATAAATACAAGATGAATAAATGATCACTCAAATGCTCAACAACAATAGCTCAGATTTGTTCTCAAAGAGAAGCAATGAATGAAGAGAGTTTGAGAGTAATAACTTCAATAAGGATGATGAATAGTGTAGGTGAGCAATAAATGAGAACCAAGCCACTATATATAGAGAACTAGGGCCAAAATGGCCGTTTAATATCTTTGGAGTCCGATTGGAAAATATTAGGGTGGTTGGGGATCATTTAATGCTCGATTAGCCATAAAGAGAAAGAGTCGTTTTGAAGTTGCAGAACCAGTAGTCAATTAGGACAAGCTGGTTAGTCGACTAACAAGTTATTTTTCAAATGATTTTTCATTCTCGGGCTCGGTTAATCGACTAGGCACTAAGGGCTAGTCCACTAGCTAAGCTAAAAACAAGTTTGAACAAAATCTGGGTTTGTTAGTCGACTAGGCACAGGGGTGTTAGTCGACTACCAACTTAAAAACACTTTGAAAATTTTCTCCGGGATGGATTAGTCGACTAGTAAGAGGGCATTAGTCGACTAGCAATTTTGCAACTAAAACATGGCCTCTGACCTTCTATTAGTCGACTAACAAAGAAGGGTTAGTCGACTAAGGAATCATTAGTTGACTAGTCCAGGGTGATTAGTCGACTAACTTAGAATTTCTCAAACATTGCTTCTGGACTGCACTTAGTCGACTAGGACTAAAGGTGTTAGTCGACTAGGGAAGTTGCAATGTCAATATTTCGAAATTTCTAAGTCAATATCAATATAAAACACTTGGACAAGTTAACTAAGTGTTCCAAAACATTTTTGGTCAATTTTGAAAGCATTTTCAAACATGAATGATAATGCACAATGAGATGGAAATAGTTTTCTTTTGAGCTATACAATATTGAGCATTGGAGAAACCTTACAAAGAGTTCCTAAACACTTTGGAGAGCAACTTGATTTCAAATAGTCTTCATAAGCTTGAGCAAGTCTTCAAATAGTCTTCATAAGTTTGAACTTCTTTGAATTGCTTTGACACTTGAAGCTTTGATCTTTATGAGCTTTGATTTGGGATTTGAGCGCATTGAATTGCTTGATGAATGTTGATGAGCTCCAATAAGAGGTATCTTTAAATTTATGGAGACACAACATTTAACCACTTGTTAGATGAAAGGTATGGTTTAGTTATCATCAAAATAAGGTCAAAGACCGTAGGGCTAACAATCTCCCCCTTTTCTATGATGACAAACCATAACTTTGAATTAAAAATAGAGAGCAAAGCTCCCCCTCAATTTAGCACAACAAGCATGGTTAAATCAACATATCCATTAAGCAATGAGATATATGGAAGCAAAAAAAGCTCATGCAATCAAAGTATTCAAATATTTCTCCCCCTTTGTCATCTCAAAAAGTAAAAATAGAGAAGAGAAATAGGAGAATACAATAAGGAGATACACAAACACAATATGCAAAATTACAATTCCATTGGTCTGACCATACCAAGTTCACGCCGAATTGTGCAAAAACGATCCTCTTGGAGAGGTTTCGTGAAGATGTTCGCCAATTAGTTGTCCGTACTAACAAATTCTAGTTCAACATCTCCCATTTGCACATGGTCACGAATGAAATGATACCTAATTTCAATGTGTTTTGCGCATGAGTGCAAGCATGAATTCTTAGAAATATTAATTGCACTAGTGTTATCACAACGAATAGGTATGTGAGTGAAATGATCCTATAGTCTTCAAGTTGTTGTTTCATGTACAAGACTTGAGCACAACAACTTCCTGCGGCAATGTATTCCGCTTCGGTGGTGGAAAGAGCTACCGAAGTTTATTTTTTTCTAAACCAAGAGACAAACGAGTGGCCAATAGAATGACAAGTGCCACTAGTGCTCTTTCGGCGGTTTTACAACCGGCAAAATCCACATCCGAAAAGCTAGCAAGTTGACAAGAAGAATACTTAGGATATAACAAGCCTAAATCATGGGTCCCAACAAGATATTTGAAAATACGTTTAACGGCAAGCAAGTGGGATTCCATGGGATTGGCTTGAAATCGAACACACAAACATACACTAAACATAATATTCGGTCTACTTGCGGTCAAATAAAGAAGACTACCAATCATACCTCGATACAATTATTGGTTTACCTTCTTACCATTTTCATCAAGGTCAAGCTAAGTTGTGGGGCTCATTGGTGTAGGACTAAACTTTACACCTTTCATGCCAAATTTCTTCAACATGTCCTTCACATACTTTGCTTGATTGATCAAAATGCCTTCTTTGGTTAACTTGATTTGACGTCCAAGGAAGAATGTCAATTCTCCCATCATACTCATTTTAAACTCATCTTGCATAAATTTAGCAAACTCCTCACAAAGAAGATCATTAGTAGCACCGAAAATAATATTGTGAACCAGCCAACCTGATCGGGAGGCCTCTCGTTCACTTTGGCGGTTTATCAATCTTGAATGGATTGTGGATTGTTCATTATCCGTCTCGATTTATCCTTCTCTATTATCCACTTTTATCCTTCTCTATTATCCACTCAAGATAGGGTTTTTGAAAAAAGGATGAAAGTTTGTAAAAAACTGGGAGTCGCCACCTTATTTTTAGGGAACAAGGAAACCACAAAAGAGTTTTATTTTTAATAAAACATTGACCCCATATTTTGGGAAAGCATGGTCTTCGAATCAAAGTTGGATTCGGGGGCTAGGTTACGAAGTGGGAAGGTTCCAAGGAACTCCTTGTAGGCACTCACCTCGCCCTAATTAAAGGTCTCCTAATTAAGTTTGGGCTTATTCAAAATCTTATCACGATAATCCTAGCATATCTAATCAACCACAAAATATGATATATAATATATAATAATATATAATACAAAAGTATACACAATCCTAAGGGTCTTAGGTGACTCGAGTCAACCTAAGATTGGACTTACGCCCTATTGACTGCCTACGTACCTTATCAATTGCTTGACAAAGATCAAAGTCCACGTAATTCGATTACATAGGACTCTCCTATTGTAATAAACCACATAATCGTAGAGATTCTATCTTATCTTGGACTCTAGCTTCGAGAGTTTGAGTTTGATCAAAACACTTGTTATGATAGATGTAATTTCATTCCATTTTGAATTCTTTCAAAATCACTTTTTAGAATTGTTCTCGAAGTAGATTCCTAGGCAAAATAGAACTCTATTCTTATTGTAATTCTTACAACAAAGAAGAGTCCTAAGTGGGGTCAAGTGACCCCCCTAATCCTAAGGTTTCTAGCTAATCCTAGGTTAGTCTAAATACCTAAAACACTAAAATATGCATGGAAAATTCTAGAAGATAGGTAAAAAATGCAACCAAGTATGTGAACAATGCATAAAAATGTCCTAAATGCAATCTAGATTAGCTATGGGAATCTAGGCATATTTCTAAGTTAGTTTAAGCCTAAAAAATGAGTTTTAA
>JAESVK010000219.1:139068-170956 GCA_017140935.1 Hamamelis virginiana
CTATTATGCAACCTAGTATGATATGCTAATTTATCCCATACAATATGCTTGAAAACAACACTTTATTCATAGGAAATAAACACAAGAGTAGAATCTTACCTTTTGCATGCTCCCTCGAACTCAATTGATATTTTAAGCACACTTTAAAAGGTAAAAATAAACTAGCAAACCTAATATGAACAATACAAATTTATCTAAAAAATATGACTATCCTAACATGATTACCAATCTAAGAGACTTAAACATGCATTAGATATGAACCTAATCCTAAATATCTAATCCTAATATGATATAACCAAAGAAGAATGGAAGAAGAAGAAATATGCATACATATTAAAAAACTAAACTAGCCTATCATGCATACTAAAGAAATATGGAAACTATGCATGCTAATGATAAACTATATCCTATGCATACTAAAAATGAACTAAATCCTATGCATACTAAGGAAATAAAAGCCTAACCCAGCATGATTAAAGAAGAAGAATAATAATAAAACAAAACTAAAAACTACTAACCTTTGCCTCCTTGCTCCAAGCCTTCTCCTCAATCTCCAAGCCTTCTCCTCAAGCTCCAAGGACTCCAAGGACCTCAAGGACTTTAAAACTTAAGCTAGAGTGCTATGGGGGAAGCTTGTGCAATTGCTCAAGCCTCTACTCTCCAAGCTAGCTCTCTAAAGCTTTTTTCTGTGTGTTAAAACTGATTTCAGGGCCCTCTATTTATTGGGAGGCCTGAGTTTGATCAATGGCTGAGTTTGAATCTCTTAGAAGTGATCCAAGGGCTCAAAACCAGCCTTCCAAGGTGTTCATACTCATCCAAAAGTCCTCATGACCGAACTGGACACATGGCAGGGCTTGGAAGAGTCCCGGGCAGAAAAACCACTGAAGAAGAGCAGTTATTGGGCAAAATGGTCGACGACCATCCACTCTAGGATGGTTGGCCGTCCCTCATGGACAGTTGGCCGTCCCTAGGTGGAAGGTCATCGATCCTCCATCCTCAAAAATGCCCTCTGTGGGCCTGTCTCAGCCCGTTTCGACCCGGTTTCGGCTTTTTTCGGCTTTTCGGACCCGTTTTAAGTCCAAATTTGACGATTCAACCTCCGAAACGATCGTGATTCGATTCTCCATGTTTTAAGAAATGTTTGAAGTGAAAATGCATTGACCGAGATCAAAGGTTTAGGGAAAAGTCGACTGATTAGCTATTTAGGGCCTGTCGGGCCCAAATCAGGGTTTTGAAATTTGCTAACCGATTGCTTTCGAAATCATTTCTTTTCTTGAAACAAGTTTTAAAATGTTTTAGAAAAGTGTTTTTAAGCCTTTGAAGGCTTTGGTTTGATAAAAATATCGAATCCCAGTTGCTTCCAGTCGAAACCCTAATCTGGGCTTGAAATGGCTTTTTGGGCCTTAAGAGCCAAACATTAGCTAGGAGGCTCAACAGACCTTGCCATTGATCAACTTAGCTACAAAACACACTTTAAATATCTATGCCAAGGCTTCTAGACCATTCGAGACAAGATCGACAGTCATTCAGGGCTTTTGTGATTTAAAGGACAATACTGCCCTTTAGTCACAAAAGGCCTTATTTTCTATCAAGCCTGACTCAGAATGCCATAGAATTTTGCAGGGATGCTCCTAGACTCTCTAAAAACCTAATGCAAAAAGAACCGACTCAATCTGACTTAAAAACCTACATGTGATAATGACCTCTATCTAATTACCCACAAGGGTAAAACTGGGAACTTAGGGTTTTGACACCTTATTTTACCTTAAGTCAAAGGCAACCATTAATGACCATTATCATGGTAAAAAATGGATGTCTACAAATATCATCAACAAAAATTTGAACAATTAACATATCACTATCTTTAAGCTTTATTAAAAGTATAGTATCTATTTTGCCTCTAATAAAACCATTTGAGAGCAAAAAGCTACTTAAGCTTTCATACCATGCTCTTGGTGCTTGTTTTAAGCCATAAAGTGCTTTAGAAAGTTTGTATACATGGTTTGGAAAAGTGTTATCTTCAAACCGGGAGATTGTTTGACATAAAATTCTTCCGTAATGTAACCATTTAAAAATGCATTTTTCACATCCTTTTGATGCAATTTAAAATCCTTAAAACTAGCAAATGTAAGTAGCATGCGAATAGCTTCAAGTCTAGCAACCAGTGCATATGTTTCATCATAATCAATGCATTTTTATTGGTTATAGCCTTGTACAACAAGTCTTGCCTTATTCCTAATCACATTACCATCTTCATCATTTTTATTTTGAAAAATCCATTTTGTGCCTATGATGGTATGGTCATTGGGTTTAGATACAAGTTCCCAAACTTTGTTTCTTTCAAATTGATTAAGTTATTCTTGCATGGCCATAATCCAACTATCATCATTTTCGGCTTCATTAAAATTTTTAGGCTCAATTTGAGAAACAAATGCAATATGGTTACACGCATCTCTAAAAGAAGAACGAGCACTTACCTTGCGTGAATGATCACCAATTACTTGATCAATTGGATGATTCTTCACAAATTTTCAAGCTTTTGGCAATTCTTGTAACTCGTAAGGTTCACTTGAGGGTTCACCTTCTTCAATTGGAGGGTCCTTCTTAGGTTCCTCTTGAGGTGCATCATTTGATGAAGATTCACTAATGTTAAGCTTGCCAAGCTCATCATTAGCATTAGATAATAATTTGCAATTTTCATCATCTTCAACAATATTCTTGGAAACAAATGGATTAGTTTCATCAAATACAACATGAATGAATTCTTGCACGGTTAAAGTACGTCTATTGTAGACACGATATGCTTTACTATTAGTTGAATAACCAATAAATATGCCTACATCGGATTTAAACTCAAACTTAGCAAGATAATCTTTATCATTCAAAATAAAACATTTGGATCCAAAAACTTTGAAGTAACCAATATTTGGTTTTCGACCTTTCCATAGCTCATACGGGGTTTTGGCTAGGATGGGTCTAATTACCAATCTATTTCCCACATAACAAGCGGTATTAACCGCTTCCGCTCAAAAGGTTATAGGAAGTTTATGTTCATTAAGCATGGTTCTACCCATCTCTTGTAATGATTGATTCTTCCTTTCAACCACTCCATTTTGTTGTGGAGTTTTTAGGGGCCGAAAAATTATGTGAGTATCCTTGTGTATCACAAAAATTTTCGATGGCTTGGTTCTTAAACTTTCTGCCTCTATCACTTCTCACACTAATGATAGAATGGCCTTGTTCTTTTTCAAGTCTTTTACAAAGTTTTATAAATTCGCCACATGTATCACTCTTGTGAGAAATAAATAGAACCCAAGTATACCTTGAGTAGTAGAGTTTACCACAAAGACTAGCTACATCATTAGGTCCAAACAAATCTAGATGTAACAATTCCAAAGGCTTAGATGTAGAGATATGCGCTTTGGTTTTAAAACTAGTTTTGATTTGTTTTCCAAATTGGCATGCATCACAAATTTTGTCTTTTGAAAAATTAGCTTTGGGCAAGCCTATAACAAGATTATTTCTATAAAGTTTTTGAAGTGAATCCATGTTAGCATGCCCAAGCCTTCTATGTCATAGCCAATTTGCATCTTGTAAAGTGGAAAAAACATGTTACATCTTGAGATGTTAAATCATCAAAACAAGTGATATATACATTTCGAAAACATTTAGCAACAAGGATATTGATTTTGTTTTTATCTAAAACATTGCAAGAGTTTGAAGTAAAATTCACATAATAGCCATTATCACACAATTGACTAATGCTAAGCAAGTTATGCTTTAAATCTCTAACAAGCAAAACATTATCAATAGAACCATTACCAATTTTACCTTTACCAATGATCTTGCATTTGCTATCATCACCAAATGTTACAAATCCACCATCTTTGAGAGTAAGGGAGATGAATTTGTCTTTGTCACCGGTCATATGCGTTGAGCATCCACTATCCAAATACCATTGATTCTTTTTGTTAGTGGATTTCAAGCATACCTACAAAAAATATTGCAATTGAGCTATTGGTACCCAAATCTCTTGGATCCTATAAGGTTAGGATTCTCAATCTATTAACCTCATTCATAATAATTGTCTTAGATTCAAATGATTTCTTGGATGAAGGTTCCCTTTTAATCCAAGCTACCATTTTGCCAAGTCCTCTTTTACCTCTAAATGGACATTTGAATGTGACATGCCTTTTTCTCTCACAATAATGACAAATAGCATTAGGATTTTGTTTTACAACATGTGAATGAGAGTGAGATTTTGGTTTTGGTTTCTTGGTGTCCACTTTCATTGAGGCTTTAACAAAGAAGTCTAAATAGAATGAAGCTTTTTAGAGTTAATATTTGACACATAACCCAATCCTTCTTTATTTAGCCCAACTCTTTGAGCTCCATGTAACTTTTCAAAATTTTCCTTTCCACTTGTGAATTTATAAACAATTTTGTTTAAGTTTTCAACTTTGGATTTTAAAATATTGTTTTCATTTCCCAAAGTAGAAGAGTCAATAGAAGATTTTGATGTGGAATGTATGTTTCTCAAGGTCTCAATCTCATTTCTTTGTTTTTCATTCAACAAAGTCAATTTAGAATTTTCATTAACTAATGCTAATTTCTCATCCTTGAGAGTTAAGAGACTTTTCTTCAAAAATTCAAGTTCAATCTTTAAAGCACAATTTTTATCATAAAATAATTTACTCAAATTTTGAAAGTCCTCTAGGGATAAACCACATTCATTATCATCACAACTTAAAATAGAATTTACCTCATTGTCTTCATCATCATTTGCCATGAAAAAAGATTCCTCAATGTTGACAAACAAGCAAAAATTAGTCGTCTCCTCTTGGGTGGTTTCTTCATCGCTCCTTGCATCCTCAAGAATGTCATCCCAAGTTGTGGTGGTGGCGGCCATTGCCTTCCCTTTGCCTCTTTGATCATTTCGAGAATTGAAATTGTTGTTGTTGGAGGAGGTGTTCTTGCTAGGACAATGTGCAATGGTGTGGCCAAACTTTTTGCAATTGAAGCATCTACCATCATTGGCTTTGACAAATCTCTCATTGCCTTGTCTTGATTGGTTCTTCTTCATCCTTAGGAATGATTGAAATTGCCTAGTGATAGGAGCCATATCATCATCATCATCATCATCATCATCATCATCATCATCATCATCATTGTTAGTGGAGTCATCACCATCATTCTCTTCAAAAATAGAGGATTGAAGAGCAAAAGTCCTCTTCACTTGAGCATTGTCTTTCTCACTTTGAATTGCCTACTTCTCCTTCTTCATTGTCGTTTCATGGGTGATGAGGGAGCCTAGAAGCTCATCAATATCAATCTCATCAATGTCCTTGGATTCTTGAATGGCGGTGATTTTAGGACTCCATGAAGGTGGAAGAGCTAAAAGGATCTTAGACACAACATCATCATTAAGAATAACTTTGCCTAATGCTTGCAATTCATTCAAGAGGTTAGTGAAACGAGTAAACATAACTCTAACATTTTCACCTTTTATCATTTTAAACATTTCATAATCTTGTCTAAGCATGAGGGCTTTGGAATGTTTAACTTGCTTGGACCTTCGTAAGTGACTTCAAGTTTTCTCCAAATTTCTTGTGTCGTAGCACATGATGAAACTCGATTGTATTCACTAACATTAATAGCACAATACAATACGGTTTTTGCTTTAGAATTAATTTGGATAACTTTCATGTCATCTTCGGTCCAATCATCTATGGTTTTGGAAACAAGTTCCCCTTCGGCATCCTTTTTGAAAACATGTTGATTGCCTTTCATTATAACTTTCCAAATCCTCATATCATAAGACTCAATCCAATTTTGCATTCTATTTTTCCAAAATCCATAGTTTTCACCATAAAAAAAAGGGAGGTCTATCGGGGTTGGTTCCCATTTGATTTGCCATGATCTTTAGCTCAACAAGTTTGAAAAATTATGAGCACTTGCTCTGATACCAATTGTTGGCCCAAAATATACTCTAGAGGGGGTGAATATAGTATAAGCAAATAAAAATCTTTCAAAATATGGGATACTATATTTTAAAATCTTTGAACTTAGAATAATAAGAATGCAACTTCAGATTTCTCAATAACTCAATAAAACAAGTAATAAAAGAATAAATAACTTGAAATAAAGAGATTGAGTTTGAGAAGCAAACACAACGATTTAACATGATTCGGTCTCTACCTACATCCACGCCTCAAGAATTCCGTCGAGAAGTTTAATCTACTATGCAATCTCCTTCAAGATGGAGAAACCTTTACACTTGCATTCTTTCAAGGTGGAAGACAACTCACCCACAAGAGTTTTCTCAAAACCCTTACAATCTCACAATACAAGATGTTTGAATAAAGAGTAATACAATAAATATTTCACAAAGCTGATTTGTAATAAATACAAGATGAATAAACGATCACTCAAATGCTCAACAACAATAGCTCAGATCTCAAAGAGAAGCAATGAATGAAGAGAGTTTGAGAGTAATAACTTCAATAAGGATGATGAATAGTGTAAGTGAGCAATAAATGAGAACCAAACCACTATATCTAGAGAACTAGGGCCAAAATGGCCGTTTGATATCTTTGGAGTCTGATTGAAAAGATTAGGGTGGTTGGGGATCATTTAATGCTCGATTAGCCATAAAGAGAAAGAGCTGTTTTGAAGTTGCAGAACCAATAGTCGACTAGGATAAGGTGGTTAGTCGACTAACAAGTTATTTTTCAAATGATTTTTCATTCCTGAGCTCGGTTAGTCGACTAGGCACTAAGGGTTAGTCGAGTAGCTAAGCTAAAAACAAGTTTGAACAAAATTTGGGTTTGTTAGTCGACTAGGCATAGGGGTGTTAGTCGACTACCAACTTAAAAACACTTAAGAAATTTTCTCCGGGATCGATTAGTCGACTAGTAAGAGGGCATTAGTCGAATAGCAATTTTGCAACTAAAATATGGCCTCTGACCTTCTATTAGTAGACTAACAAAGAAGGGTTAGTCGACTAAGGAATCATTAGTCGACTAGTTCAGGGTGATTAGTCGACTAACTTATAATATCTCAAACATTGATTCTGGACTGCACTTAGTCGACTAGGACTAAAGGTGTTAGTCGACTAGGGAAGTTACAATGTCAATATTTCGAAATTTCTAAGTCAATATTAATATAAAACACATGGACAAGTTAACTAAGTGTTCCAAAACATTTTTGGTCAATTTTGAAAGCATTTTCAAACATGAATGCTAATGCACAATGAGATGGAAATAGTTTTCTTTTGAGCTATACAATATTCAGCAATGGAGAAACCTTACAAAGAGTTCCTAAGCACTTTGGAGAGCAGCTTGACTTCAAATAGTCTTCATAAGCTTAAGCAAGTCTTCAAGTTGATCTTCAAGGGTTTGAACTTCTTTGAATTGCTTTGATACTTGAAGCTTTGATCTTCATGAGCTTTGATTTGGGATTTGAGCGCATTGAATTACTTGATGAATGTTGATGAGCTCCAATAAGATGTATCTTTAAATCTATGGAGACACAACACTTAACTACTTGTTAGATGAAAGGTATGGTTTAGTTATCATCAAAATAAGGTCAAAGACCTTAGGGCTAACAAAATAATTTGGAGATAAAGTTTAAAAAGCAAAGTCATAACCTCTGATAATGTAAATGAACAGGACATTTACAACACTTGTTGAACAAACTAAACAGCCATACGTGGATTAGATCCAGTACCTTTATCCTTTGTATCATAATATAGATTCGCGAAACCAAACTCAAATGATATAGTCAGATCTATTTACATAAATTCATATACACATATATATATATACACATATTTTCATTACGTTGGCATAGGAGTGATCGTAATACAGGTACCATTATATATATTCCATATTCATGAAAGAGGAGTTTTCTCAACATCTTTCCCATTCTTCACAATAATAACAATAATAATTGATAGATGACTTTTCTCGACATCTGTCATCAACCATATCTACAACATAAATAACATATAGAGGAGTTTTCTCAACATCTATCTCATTTGTATCCGATCACCATGCCATAAACGTAAATAATTTATAATATGCATCAACATATTGTAATATGTAACCAAGATCCATAAAATATAGGTTAAAAAGTAGCTTACCTGAACATTGGTTATACATAGTGATCAACTATATAGAAATGCAGGGCCTCAACTCATCCATCACGAAAAACATACTCTCCAAGTCCATCGTTTCGTACAAAGTGGGTATTACTTAATTACAAGTTCTAGTATTCATCTCATACGTCATAGTTTCTCATGTAAGATGTTTTACAAGGCATGTCACTGTTTAAAAGGAAATACGTTTTCATGCTATTGCGCACAAGTGGATTTAGAGCTTTTTCAAATGGATGTTAAGACTGCATTTCTTAAGGGAGAACTAGATGAAGAGATCTACATGGCTCAACCTATGGGTTTTGAAGTCAATGGACAAGAGCGCAAAGTGTGCAAGCGCAAAGTGTGCAAGCGCAATTGTTTCATTTATGGTCTCAAGCAATCATCTAGACAATGTTACTTCAGATTTCATGACTCATTAACCTCTTACAGTTTTGAGATGATTGAAGAGGACCATTGTGTGTATCTGAAGCGTTCAAAGAAAAGTGTGATCATCCTGTCTTTGTATGTTGACGACATCCTCATAGCAGGAAATAATATGGACTCCATTGTCGCCACTAAGAAGTGGTTGTCCTCTACTTTTGAGATGAATGACATGAGTGAAACAAATTTTGTGCTAGGAGTTTAGATTGTTAGAGATCGTTCTAAGAAGCTTTTGGTTTGTTTCAAAAGACTTACATAAAGAAGATTCTTGAACGATTTCGTATGAAGAACTCCAAACCCATTGATACCCATGTTGAGAAAATGAGTGCTTTGTGCTTGGACCAATGTCCTAAAACAGATAAGGAAAAGAAACGCATGTCCACAGTGCCATATGTTAAGGCAGTTGGGAGTCTTATGTATGCCATGTTATGAACAAGGCCAGACATATGCTTTGCAGTCGGTATGGTAAGCCGTTACCAGAGTAACCCAAGACCTGCGCATTGGGCAGCAGTGAAGAGGATCTTTTAATACCTCCGATGGACAATAGACTTTGCCTTATGTTTCCATAGGGTAACTTGAAGTTGAAGGGATAAAATGATGCTGATTGGGCCGGTGATAGAGATGGACGCAAATCCACATCGGGTTATGTGTTTATTCTTGCAAGCGGCGCTGTATCTTGGTGCAGCAAGAAGCAGACCTGTGTTTCTTTATCTACAATGGAGTCTGAGTATGTGGCATGTGCAGCAGCTGTACATGAAGCTGTCTGGTTGAGGAGATTCTTGCATAGCCTAGGTCTTATAGCCCATTCTGAGGATGCTGTAATATTGCATTCTGATAGTACTGCAGCTTTGGTGTATGCAAAGGATCCTAAGTACCACGAGAAGTCTAAGCACATTGACATCGAGTACCATTTTATTCGGGAAGTGGTCGCCCGGGGTGAGGTGGTCATGAAATACATTTCCACTGGAAGCATGGTGGCTGACCCTTTGACCAAGCCTATTGCTAGAGATGTGTTTCAGTATCATGTTGGGAGTATAGGATTGAGTAGGATGTGACACCTCTACGAGTTGTATTTGACATTATTATTATTATTAATTATTTATTGAGTTCTATTGTGATTTATTATTGAGATAATTATTCTTGTGTGTATATTATTCTTAGTACATGTCACCAGGCTAGAATCTACCTACTCACTCAGGTAATTCATCTTGACGCTTAAGCAGCGAGCAAGATGAGACTGAGGAATCTATGACGCTCAAGTAGAGAGCTAAGATTCCACTTATTGATAGTCGCCTTAGTTATAACTAAGATGAGATTCCTTGTGAATCGTTCATAGAATTCTTTCCATAATTCTGTGAAGCATGAGATGGCCAAGTGTGAAATTAGGCGCTTTTGTAGCGACTAGACATCCATCTGTATGGTGTTATTTTGATAGTGACATGCTCATTTATATGAGTCAACACCATAACGTACATGTCATACGGTATGTGCTTAATGCTGACGAACAGTGGGAGTACTAGATGATCCCTTCTCTACCACTGTGTGAGCCATTGAGATCTTGAGGGATCTAACCTATGTCCTTATGACCTAAGGCTTAGTCATGAAGAGAATGCTCGATGTTGCTACTTTAGTATGCTTCCTAAGGGCTATGATTGACACAGCCACATGGGGCATGTCTAGGAAAGCAATTGAGTCTAATTGAATTGACGTGAGTTTTTAGGGAGATTAATTTACTGATATACCCTGTCATGAGTTTATAAGCTGGTCAGCGCTTATGTCGACTTTGTGTTCGATATGAGTTATTAAACACTTGATATATTGTGGGATTAAGTATTGCTCACTATGAGGGATTGAGAATACTTGATTTGATGTTGATGAAATTATCTAGGACATATGTGAGTAGCCTCTGAGTGATACATTTTTGTTAGTTTTGGTGGTGACTTAATATCTATGCTCCCGTCATTGTTCGTTTCTTCTCGCAAGGTCGCACGACCCATTTCTTGTATGAAGAGATGAGTAAGCAAGTTGATTGAGATTATCTGCCCTTAGTAGGCGAGTGGGAGTTGTTAGACTTTTGGGCTGGGTTATGGCCCGTCCAATATCCGCCCAGTAAAGGGCAATCATCCTAATCTAAGTGGAATACCTAATAGGATTAGGATGAGTCATAATCTTAAGTGGTTAGGGTGATGTGGGATTGCATGAGTGCAATTCATATACAATTAGGACTCTGTTCATCTTATATAAGTGATACAGTTAGGACTCTCTCTACGTATATTCTCTCTCTCACTAGAGCTCTCTCTTGGAGTATCATCATTAAGGCTCATTGGACGTGGGTACGTGAACAGTATTGGGGATAGCTTGTTGTGATTATTCTTTACATTGCGAGGACATAGAAAAGAGCACGGAGGTTCGTTGTGGGGCTTGTAACAACAGGATGTTGGCATTCATTATCGGGTTGATTCCGTATTAAGGTAATGACCTTCTTAACTCGATTAATATTTGTATATGTGTTATATGTACATGTTCACATATCTTACAAAAGAATATCAGGAGCTTAAGGGATAGATAGAGTTTGAATCAATAATAAAAGAACAAAAAATAAAAAAAGAAAAAGAAAAATGGAGAACTTGCCAACTCAGCCAATAAGGAGGGCTTGGCATATATTATAATAATAAAAAAAAAAATAATTCATAAATATATCAAAAATCAAAACCCTAATTTCACCAACTTCATACTAATCTTATGTTTTCTCTGTGCATTCCAAGATTTCTCCAAGATTTCGTAGTTGTTTTGTATGCAAAAGGTGGCACCTAAAATTCACATCTTGAATTTCTAGGGTTTTGACAGCTCAGTGATCACTGATTACACAGCAGAAACAGTTCGTGTAAGAATGCTAGGTGGGTTGTACGGAGATCTCCCTCCACCTTCTTCGGCCGATGAAGAGAAGCCCAGCAATTCGACGGTGTGGTCGAGCAGCGCCAAAATGGCACCGGCGACGTTGCGTAAGCCTTCCTCGGTTTTCGCGCCGCCGCAATCAGTTCTGAAATCCCAAACCAAACCCAGAACCCTAAATTCTTCTCATCCGAAACCTATTTCGTCGCCGGCCATAGCGGCGATGCCGTCATCGTCGGTGCTGGTGTCCGATGACGGGGCAAGAAGTCCCTCTTTTCAACCGGCACTCGTCGGAGTTAACTCGACAGTGATCGAGGAGTATGACCCAGCGAGGCCTAATGATTATGAGGAGTATCGGAGGGAGAGAAAGAGGAAGGCGATGGAGGCGGAGATGAAGAGAGAGCTTGATAGGAGGCGGCAGGAAGAGGAGGAGAGAGAGAGGGAGAGAGAGAGGAGAGAGAGAGAGGCGGCGGAGAGGGAAAGGGAGAGGGAAAAGGATTATGGTGATTCGAGATTGAATATTTCGGGTGAAGAAGCTTGGAGGCGGCGTGCGGCGATGAGTGGGGCAATGCCAAGATCTCCTTCCCCACCTGGTAATGTAGATGGGTTTAGTATAGGGAAATCGGAGACCGTTGGATTGGGGGTTGGTGCAGGTGGGCAAATGACTGCGGCGCAAAGAATGATGGCAAGAATGGGATGGAAGGAGGGGCAAGGGCTTGGGAAGCAGGAACAGGGGATTACTACTCCATTGATGGCCAAGAAGACTGATCGTCGAGCAGGGGTTATTGTCAATGCTAGTGAATCTAAGCCGGAGAAGAAGGTGAAGAGCGTGAGTTTTAATGGCACGCCCACTCGGGTTCTGCTCCTTAGAAACATGGTATGCATATATCTTTTGATGGAAGTCTCTGCAACTTTATATGTTTTTAATTGTTTTAATGGGGTGTTAGAAAAATATTTTGGGAGTTGAATCATTATGTGTTGTTTCCTGTGGTATTTGAAGTGCACAAATTAATTGTTCAAGGTGTTATCGCTACAAATATGGTCACATTACCAAAAATAATACAGTAGTCCCTTTTTTTTGTCAGTGAAATCTTATAAATTGTATGAATAACTAATGGATAATTTCAAATGCTACAATTGACATAACAGAATCATTGATGCAGGCCCCCTTTATGGGGAAATGCTCTGCATAACTCATGCCAAATGCTGAAAAGTAGATTGTTATGAGTTCATTTCCTCATGGGTTCTAAGCAGTCCTTAAACTGTTTAATTTAAGCACCCCTTAAACTGTTTAATTTGTTTTGTTGTATCTTGTAGATGTCTAACCAACTCCATGTAGTTGGGATTAAGGCATACTTGAGTTGAGTTGAGTTGAGTTTTTCATAGATGACTATATCTTTCTTGCCATTCGCTTCTCTATCGACATGCAATCTTAAACATGAGGAAGTTCTATGCAATTGTCTTAGTTTGTTATTCAATGTAAGGTGTATTGAAATTTAATTGTTATGACCTTATGTTGTCCATTGAGTGTTCAGTGAAATTAGTTGTAGTTCTTAATATGTTATAACTTCATTCCTTTATTGGGTCAAGTCATGAAATAGAAGGCCACAAAGTGTTTTTATCAGGTCATTTCTGAATAAAATTGGTTTAGTATGCCACTAAATGGTTTGTTTTGCATGTAGTATTAATGGGTTATCAAAGGTCTTAAACTTCTTCAGTAGTTGGTATTTGGCATCTCCTCATTTTAGTTTTATAAACTCTCAGGTTCTAAATATCATATCTTCTTTTGAGTAATCACTGTCAACAAGTTTTGATGCTCCGTTAAGCTCATGATTGTCATCTATGTTATCTAGTGTTCTCAACTTAGTCCCCCACATGTTCTTTAAGATTGGTTTCAGTACGCTTAAAACCTTATATAAGCAACATCTAGGCCAATGTTTTGCCTATCTGGGTCCCATGGTGCCCATATAAGGGTCCAAGTAGTGATGTTGGCAAGGCAGTTGCTTAGGTGCATCCTGGCCAACAGGCATGCTATGATGTTACATGCTTGGGTGGGCAGTCAAATAAGTAAAATTTCTTAATTATATTATTTCTGAAAAGAACTGTTGTTTTCCTTTACAAAGTTTTATTCAATGTCTGAGTTACAAGAGTAAAGTTAAATAAATGTATGCTGAGTAATTTTCTTTATGCTTCTTTAAATCTTCTTTTTTGTCTCTTGGTGCATTCTAATAAGAAATATGGTTAAGTTATGGCTGTTAACAATTAAGAAGTAAACATTGCTGTCAACAAATTAAGAAGTAAACATTCTGTTTTTGGTTTTCTGACTTTTGAGAGGTCAGGCTGACACAACAGGTATGCATTGCATTAATGTCTTATACTTTAAGTAATTCGATGCATGATTAGTAGTAGGTTAGGTGCTTCCTAAATGTTTTGGGTTTGTCTAGGTTCTCTCTCTCTCTGATGCATAACAAATATAATATAATTAGAGTGACTTAACATGTCATCTATATTATATTTTGTTCATGTATGCTTGTGTTCTTGAATGTGATTAAAATGTTGCTGTCTCTACAATATTGGATTACGGCAAATGGTGTATAAAATGCACATCTTCTGCATGATTAGAATTTTTAGTTTCTTTGTTTTAGGTTAAGTATCAATATTTTTCTATTTCAATTACAATGGAAATGTATAACCACTTAAATTGTAATATACTGTCCGAGTTTAATGCTAAGAAGGCATGTTGGATATGTTATAGCATTCCAAAGTTGAGGCATATCTTTTGACAAAGTGGCTGCTTTTGCATTCACATCTTTTAGTATTCATTTGAAGGATAGAGTGGTTTCCTTTGGTAAAATATGAACATTTCTAGGTAAGCATATAACCAAAGGCTTGTATAGTTTGCTCATTTGACCACATTGGGCCGAATTTTCATTCAGTTGAACTCTGGAGAACCTAATACTTCTCACCACATGTCGGTCCTAAACGGGGTGCTAAAAACTTATGCTTTGTTTGCTTCCTCTTAATCCATTGATTTTTGAAAACAATAGACAATAGAGTTGCCTATTTCTCTAAGCCTGGAAACCACCTAGGCCACTCCATAGCGCCAGTTAGGGCTTAAGCCCTGGCAAGAGATCATCTTCTTTGAAGAAGTTACGCACTAACTTGCGGATGGTGGTCACTTTTGATGAAGATGACAATGTTCTGACGGTGCTATCAGCGATGACGGGGCTTGTGACGATGCTTCTAACAATGAGGTGGACCAGGACTCACTAGTGTGGGGACAGTGCTGAGGGTATGGCTAGTGATGTTGATTTTATGGGGGATGGTGATTTTATGTTGCAAATCCTAGTTTCAATGTCTTTTTTCGTTTGCAAGTTTCAAGCCATTGAGATGATTTGGACCTCAATAGTGCCTTGTGAGGGGTGAAATCCTTTAACTAGCAAATGGCCTACAAAATTTGTGAATGATTTACTTGGGAAAGGAAGATTGAGTGAAGCTCCTTCCTGACTGTTTGCTTTGTGCAACATGGAAGATGAATCCATTGAATACTTTTATATTCATTATCCTTTGGCCTACTCGGTTTGGCATGGATAATTTTGGTAGCTATATCTAGGTTTTGAGGAGAAAGGGAGAAAATCATGTGGTTGGTGTGCCTTGTTGGCTATGATATGGTATACATGGATGAAAAAAAAAAAAAAACCTATCTCAACACGTTTAGAGAATTATCCAAGATCATGCTTATTTATAGGCTTCAAAGCTATAAGGAGTTTCAATGTCCGTTATTATCAAACTTAGAAAGCTATTTGTTTTTCCAGCATCCATCGCAATTCTCAAGCGATCTCATAGGTTTTGTGACCCGCGGTTAGAATGAAGTTCAACTACACTTGCGACATGTGGCTTTCATATATATATATATATTGATCAACTAAGACATTTTATTAATGCAAAAGAACAGAAAGGTTAAACAAAACCCCTGTGCACGCAAGGTGTGCAAAAACTAAAAGAAACCGAAACAGACAAAATCAAGAAAGTTATAGAAAGACACCTGGTTCTAAAACCATCCTGTCCTTTCCACACAAAAGATATCTAACTACAATATTGTTCAAAGATTCAATTTTTTAAAAGAGTTCATTTTTTAACTACGAAAGCTTAATCTCGTAAAAAATTCTTCCATTCATTTTTTAAAAGAGTTAAAAAACGTAGAAACAAAATTCCCACAGCGTTGTAGCCACATTGTAATGTAAAAGTAGATGGTCCATGGATTTTTATGCACTTTTTCACATAATGCACATATTAGGTAGATAAAATTCCTCCTAATTAAACTATCCATTGTCCAACACTTACCCCAACTTTCCGTCCACCTTTGTGGGAACCAAGGGATTCCAAGCCTTATTGGCTGGGAAATTCCCTGAGCTCTTCATGGAACTTAATATTAAAATAGGATTGCACCAAGAAGCTCTCAATTCCTTTGCCATTCCAGCAAATTCCATCTTCCAACCCCTACCCAACTCTGCCCAATGAAGCTTTCTCATAAACTCTATCACCCTTTGCACTTCCCAATCACGCAAATTCATAATAAAGTAAATATTCTATGTCATCACATCATCCCTCCAGGAGACATAATTCTTAATCTTAGCATTGTTAGCAACTGCCTTGTTGAAAAGATCCAAGAACTCTTCCCCAAGAGGAAATCTCTCCACACCAAACATCCTCCCACAATTTAACGTGGGACTCATCACCCACTATAAACTTATCTTTTTAAAATCATCTAGATTACTCACGATCAATTTTCAATGGCCAATCTACCATTGATACCATTTGCTCACCACCTGCTCTCTTCACAACCACACTTCTAAGCCTCCACTTTTCTCCACAAGGAATTCCTTCCCACCCGTACCTCTAAAGCCATTTTCCCAATTAACAAGATGGAACTTAAACCCATTGCCCGAACCAGCCCACAAGAAATCTCTTTGAAGCATTTCCAACTTTTTGGTCACTGAAATTGAAATCTTGAATAAGGACATGGAGTAACTAGGAAGACTCGCTAAAGTACTTCAAATTAAAGTGAGCTTACCCCCTTTCAAGAGATACCCTCTCTTCCAACCACTCAGCCTTTTAAGAGATCATAAGATTATTAATATTCTTCTATTAGTAGGGTTGTTTGTGGGGTTGGAGCATAGCCGGGTCATGGTAGTAGGGCTTTAAATGATCAAAGCCATGTCTTGGACTTGGCTAGCAAATTGACAAGATTTGAAATTGGATTGAACTAAGGTTGTGTATTTCATGTTATCTTTATAGAGTTCTTGAGTGGCTAGGTTCAACTTACAGTGAGTACCCAATATTTTGTTGAATCTAGTAGCATTTTCTTATTGGGCTTGGCTCAAAAATTAAGGAGTTTCAAAATAGGATTGCTCTTAGTTTGGTTCTCTTACATATGTTCTCCAACAAGTGTCTAAACAACCCAGTCAAATGTTAAATGTGAGTTGCTTGTTTTGTATCTAGCCCAAGGTCATCCCAAGCTTAGTTTAAAGAACTAACTCTACCCAAGTTGGAGTGCCCAACTTGGTCAATATCTGCATAGCTTCCTTAGCTTGGGTTTGGACCACTAAGATGGATGAGCTCTTTTTGAGTTTGAATTGTCTTGCATTTGAGAGTAGATTAAATATGCATTATAGTAATTACATCTATACGAATATCCTTTTTTTTTTTTTTTTAAATTTGTTTATAGTAAATAGTTCGTATATTAGATAAAAGGCTCGAGGCCAATATACGAGGTCTATACAGAAGGAACAAACAAAAGTGAAGCTCTATTACAACAGTCCAAAAACTCTAAAAAAGACTTGTGACATTAGAATACCCAAACCACAGAAAGAGGGACTTAGGGAAAACCTCCTTAATCTTCTCAACGGATTGTTCCTCTTTTTAAAAAAGTCTTCCATTTCTTTCCTTTTACATGATTCACATGAGGCAAATTTGTCTATGACCCTACCTCCCCTCTTCTTTTGGTGCCTTGACCATAAATGGAAAAAAATGGAAGTTCACAAAGCTCTCTAGTGAAGTGACAATGAATGAAAATATGATCCACCTTATCCTCACATTTGCACAATGACATCTATTTGACAACTTCAACCTCTACTCACCAAATTATCAACTGTTAGACATTTAACATTTGTGGTTGTCCCTACAAAGAACGCCGTTTTTTATGGACTACAAGAAGCCCAATTCCTCTTTTCTAGGAAAGAAACCGATTTCCTAACCTCATCTTGAAATCTAAGAGAGGGGAAAAATTGAGATTGAGAACTCTCTTATAGCAAAGAATCCTCCCAATTTTACACAAGGAAACTGAATAAAGCATATCCAAGAAGAGAAGAACATTTTCTAACTCCCAATTTTGGAAACAATGGACAAAGACCAGAGGATGCATTCTTTCTCCCAATCACTCCACATAATCACTCACTCAAGCCTTCTTATTAGTAGCATTGCATACAAATTTGGTAAAATGGTCTTGAGAGCAACATCCTCACACCAAGTGTCTAACCAAAACCTTATTATATTTCCCTTCCTATCTTGAAAATCATTCCTTTTGTGAAAACATTAAAATGTTTCATGATTGCCTTCCACAGAGCCATCCCACTTCCTCTCCCCTCATTAGTCCATCAGTCCCCATTAACAGAACCGAACCGAACTTCCAAGCTATGATTTTATTCCACGTGCTTTCTTTTTTAAATCAAACCACCAAATCCATTTTCCAATTAACGCTTGATTTATTATTTTAAGATGCCTAACTCCTAAGTCATCTCCCTTTTTAGGTAAACAAATCTGTTGTCCCAAGGATTGACCCTAGAGGGGGGGTAATAGGGTATCGACAAACTTTGAGCAAATATATTGAATTTAAAAACAAATTACACATGCAATTTATATAACAATAAGCACAAGTGAACAAATATAAATTGCAAGAGATAAAGGGGAGAGAAATCAAACACAACGATTTTAATGTGGTTCGAACTTCACCTACATCCATGCCACAAAAGCTCCGCTCGAGGATTCAATTCACTATCTCAATCTCACTTCTGGTGGAGATCAAACCTTTACAGCACTATCCTTCTTCCAGTCAAGATAGAAAAACCCAATCTCACTTCAAGCTATTTACAACACGATCTTTCTAGGCTCAAGATCAAAACCTTTACACCAAGCTTGAATTTGCTCACATACTCCAAGCTTCCCAAGGGTTATAGCCCAACCTTTCTTCACAAGATATACAACAAGAGTTTGTGTACAATAGTAGTTCGTCAAAGAGTAGATGTGTACAAATAAAGCTCATGCTAATATCTCTCAAAGATTAAACTAATTGGCTCAAGAGAAAAATTTGAAACTAGGGCTTGAATCTCACAAATATGATGAATACTACGTTAGATCTTGTTTTTGTATGATCAAATAGCCCAATCAAACCCCAAAGAATGAGTATATATAGGTTTAGAGGTCTGTATGGCCGTTAGGGACAAAAATAGAATCGTTTGGAGAATTTCAAAAACTAGCCGATTTTTGGGAAATTCTCGAAGAGACAATCGACTGTTTCATTGAGACAATTGACTGTTTGATGCTGCTAGAGCACACTGCCTCAAGCAGTTGACTGTTTGATTGAAATAGTTGACTGTCTGGGTTCAAACAGCCATAAACAAGGTGAACAAAGTCCTAAGGCAAACTAATTCAATTTAGGCACCTTTAACAAAGATTGCCAATAAAGTTCAAAGGTCCTAAAGTCCTTCAGGGTCAAGGTCTTTTGAGCCAAGAGAGCTAAACCCATAGAGAGATTTATACAATCAAATCCTAACACTCTCACACAAGGACTATTACAAAATCTTCTCAATTTGGATCTTCATTCCTTGTTCTAGGCTTCATCCTTGAACCAACAATGCCATTGCTCTTTGCTCTTTGCTTCATGCTCCTTAGTGATTATGCAACTAATCCACTTGAGTCTAGATTTAATGATCTTCCAATTTCATGCTTTAAGCTTGGCTTGCCTCATTGTCATCTTAGTTTCTATCTTGCAAATTTATACTAAAATGCAAACCATTAAAAACACAAGACAATGTTTGTTATCATCAAAACCATACAACAAAGTTGGATTGAAGCCATAAGGCTAACAAAATCCCCTCCCAACCCACCAAATACAATTTGAACCCTCCTGGCCCATGAAAAGTACTTTTGAATATTCTTTAACCTATTTGTTACTAAAATTGAAATCTTAAAGTCTTTACAAAATTGTTGGAATGCTTGCCGGAGAGCTATTGATTAAAGTACTTCCCACACTTAGAAAGATAAGAGCTTTCTTTCCACTCTTTCAATCACCTCCTCTCAAATCTTCATAGCTTCAAAAGAAGAGCCAAGAGGCAAACCAGTGGAAGATGGAAGGCAGCCTACTTTACACTCAAGATTTTCAGCTAACCCATTTGCATCCCCACCAAAACCCACCGGTGTTAATTCACTCTTTGCCAGTTGATTCTAAAACCAACAACTGCTGCAAAACATAAATTGGTAGCTTTCCAAAAATCGAATTTGCTTCCCCTCCTTGGCACAAAAATACTATTGTATCATCGCCTATCATAGTTGTTAAAAGCGCGCCTAAGGCGCGCCTAGGCCCAAGGCTCAGGCGGGCGCAGGCTTTGGGCCTTGCTTCAGGCAAGGCGAGGCGCAGTCCCTCAGGCCCCAAAAAAGCGAGCTTTTCTGGGCTTTTTCCCAGGCGCAAGGCGCAAAAAAAGCGCACCTCATGGACCTCAGGCCCTTCTAACAAATTTTTAAAATTTTTAATTTATATTCTAAATTTTGGGAGCCATTAGATTTGATCTAATGTCTATGATATTAAAGAAAAAACAATAGAAAGAAAGAAATAGAGAAAAGAAGAGGGAAGAAGCAAAGAGGAAAGAAGAGGGAAGCCCTAAGTCCTGGTGTTCTCTCCGGCAGTCCAGCTTCAAGCATTCAAGCATTCAAGCTCCGACAAGGCTACAAGTAAAGTCTTTTTCTTCTTCTTGCTGCTTCATCTTCTACGCTGGTTCTCTGTTATCTGGGTTTTTTTTTTTCTTCTTCTTCTTCTTTTTCTTCTTTTTCTTCTTCCTCTTCTTCTTTTTGCTGCTTCATTTTCTACGTTGGTTCTTTTTCTTTTGCTGCTGCTTCTCTTCATCTTCTCTGTTTTTTTATTTTTAATCTTCTTATTCTTTCTTCTTTTTGCTGCTGCTGCTTCTCTGCTACTGCCTTCTTCTGTGCAAAGGTGCCTACTGCTGGTTCTTCTTCATCTTCTTCTTCTTATTATTGTTTTGATTCATGCTTTGTTTTATTTATATTGCTGCTGGCCTGCTGCTTGTTGCTTCAATTTTTTTTTATTTTTTTATAAAATATCTACAATTTATCAGATACTTTGCATGCAATTGGACCATTTGGCTTTAAGGTAGAGAATGTTAAACACTTGAAAAATTAAATTGCTGCAATTTGCACAAGAGACTAAGAGAGAGAGTTAGTATTAGACTATTAGCAAACTAGCACTAGAGATTATTACCAATTGAGCTTACAGGCCAAAAATATAAAATAAAAATGATATTCAATTATTTATGTTTAAATTTATTTATTTATCTTATTGGCAGTTAATCAAATATTTTAGAATTATTTTTATGAAAATGTGCGCTTCGCTTCCCTCAGGCCCGCGCTTTTTTTTGCTCCTTGCGCCTAGGCCCTAGGAGACCTTTGCGCCTAGGGTGCGCCTTGCGCCTTTAATAACTATGTCGCCTATAAAAGATGAGAAACAACATGAAGGTGTCAACTAGCCTATTGGTAAAGTCTCTTGGTGGTTGTAATAGAGATATGGGTTCGAGTCTCGTCTTCATCAGGGTGGGGGAGGATTTAACATATCAAATATAAAAGATGAGAAACAACATACCAAGATCATTAGTGTCACCCTCAAAACCTTTAAGAAAATGCCCATCCACTGCTTTCTTGAAGAGCCTAGAGAATGCCTTAATTACAAAAATAAAGAGAGGAGAATGGATCACCTTGTTTATGTTACAAACAACGTTGGAAAGGATCGACTTGAATCCAAAACTTAGAGGTTATAATTCATTCCTCCAGCCATGTATGCTTTGTGATTTTAGAATGCCAATATAAATATATCTCTTAAAGGTGTAACTATTCTTTTGGGGTACTTTTGACTCCTTTCACTATTTCATGCTGAACCATTTAGATTTAATGGTAAAAACATACATTGACAAGAATGAAAGCCTTCTCATGTCTTGAGATTGTGTAGTGTTAAACAAAGAAGGTTTAGTAAAATAAAAATTCGTTTGCATTATGCGAATAAATTTCAAGTGTTACTTCTTAAGCTCCAGGATTTATTATTGTAAACTGCATTCTTTTTCACACCCAAAACACCCCTAGTATGTTTCTCTGTATGTGGAAGAAAATAGATAAAGACCATCATAATACACCTATTCCTTTTAATGCATCTTTGAAATAAATGAAGTTGGACTTGTAGTATGTGGCCAAACCATTGTGGGACATGGGTGCCATGTCACATGTCTGACATGGTGATAATACACTTGTTCTTCTGGCAGCTAGCTCCTTGAAAAATGAATGGAAATTTTCTTTCTTTATTTTATTTTTGTTGATAAGGAATAAAATATTATTAGAAAGAATGATACTGTCAGCATTAACTTGGAAATAGCTAGCATGATCTCTCTCTCTCTCTCTCTCTCTCGTTGCCAAAAAGCACAGGTAAGTTTTGGCAATAAATGTGTTAGTTGCCTTGGCAGTTGACCTAGGTGTTTAAGTGGTTGCCTTGTGCATATAATATCATGCATATTAGTTGTTGCGAATTCTTTATTAAATGCATGTCTGATTATACTTTTAGAAGCAATTAGTACAATAGAACAGGAAGGGGAAATAGCTAGCATGAAATGGTGATAAACTAGTTCATATATTTTCTTTGTTGGTAATGGGGAGAGATTTTTATTTTTGAAAGATCTTTGGAGGGGTGAGTCTAGTTGTGCTTCTTTGTTTCCAAGGTTGTATTCTTTGTCTCTTCTCCATAATGCTCCCATTGCTTGTTTCATGGTCTCCTTTTCCATTGGGTTGGGATTTTCACTGTTTCAGTAATCTTAATGATAGGGAATTTGATGAGCTTTCTTCTTTATTATACATTCTTGGGGGTGTCTTTGAGACCTTTGGTTCAGGGTTTGAGACCCATGGTTCAAGGTAGGAGAAGATGGACTAACAGGAGAAAAGGGATACAGTTTATGTTTTGTGGCTTCTTTTTGGGCTTCAGTTATTGAGGAATTTAAGGTTTGCTTTGTTTTTTTTTTTAGGGGTAATTGGGTTTCAATTTGTGGATTGTGAGTTTCTGTCTTTTTCTTTTGTTACTGCATGCAAGTAGGGCATTTTGACCTCTTTTCTTCTATATTAAATAAAGTTGTTGCTTATAAAAAAAATGAAATAGTGATAACTGCTTCATAATAAGAAAACTGCTAATATAGGTTTTCTTCCTGACGAGTATGGATTATGAACATGACATTGGAGAGAATCTTTCGTTTTAATATTAATGATGAATTGATAATATCCAACAAGAGTTCCAAAATCCAATCAGAATATGACCAAATTGTAGCCAGAACAATCAAAGTACATTAGCATTTACTTTACAAGCAATTCATAAGTAGAGTAAATATCAATTCATAAGTAGAGTAAATATTTTCTTGTTGTTTATTTATGTATTTTCTTTTCTCTCTGGCTTTTTAATAAAATTGTTGATTTTTTTATTTTTATTTTTATAAAAAAATTACAATGTGCTTTCAAATAAATTTTAAATGGTGGTGTATTATTTTATTCATTATTTTATCCCAAATGATCACCTAGCACATGATGGGTTTGGATGTGGATTTGGATTCCATGCACTCAAACATGTCCTTTCTGCCAAGTGGAGTGTTAAGTTTCATGTGCCATTGTTTTGGACGCACTGGAGGTTTATTAATTTCTTTACATAGAGGTTTCATAACAATGTTTTTCATGAATGTGTATCAAAGACATTGCTCTTTGCTTTTTGGGTAAGCAATCTGATGGGTACTGATCAGTCCATGCCTATATTGATCACTGATTGCTGTCACCAAACTTTTCTGCCTCGCTGCAAGTTATGATCTATTTTATAAAGTAATCATTGTCTGATTGTTTGATTTCCCTTTTCAATTTTTCATTTTTATTATGGACCATGTGATGATCTAGCTACGAATCAATTTTAGCAATGGACTCTGTGGAAAACTTCTTTGTTGACTCACAATCCTTTATTGTGTCTTTATATCTACATTCATATTGTGCTTTCTATTTTGTGAAACTTAACAAAGAAAAAGGAGACAAGAATGGCTGACATTAACTGTATCTTGTGCTTTCATCTTAAAGGTGGGCCCTGGTGAGGTAGATGATGAGCTAGAAGATGAGGTAGCATCAGAGTGTGCAAAGTATGGGACAGTAACTCGGGTCCTCATTTTTGAGATAACAGAACCGAATTTCCCAGCTGATGAGGCAGTTAGAATCTTTGTGCAGTTTGAAAGATCAGAAGAAACAACAAAAGCACTTATAGACCTTGATGGCCGGTTCTTTGGGGGTAGGGTAGTTCGTGCTTTGTTCTATGACGAGGATAGGTTCGGTAGGAATGAATTGGCTCCGATGCCAGGAGAAATCCCTGGTTTCACTTAAATAGCAGTAGTTTGAAATGCCCCACAAAAATTCCCTCATTTTAGGATGTTAAAAAGTTTTGATGTGCTTGGATTTTAATTCACAACAATGGGAGTTTAGCAGTGTTGTTGTAAGTAGCATTCAGACTTGGAGTACTCTATTCACAACAATGAGAGTTTAGCAGTGTTGTTGTAAGTAGCATTCAGACTTGGAGTACTCTTAATTAACTCTCTTCATGGCAGTTGGGTCAGTCATGCTTGTAACAGTGGCAAACATTAGTTGTATGAGAGAATTGTTGGAATTATATGAACATACTGTGGTACTTTCACAAACTCTCATAAAATCCTAACAATTTGCCTGGCGACAAATTATTTGGTCTCTTTGTTGTGTAATTTTAGAGGCAATAATGCTGAAGTTTTTATTCCATTGGGAAGCAAGATCAGATGGTTATTAAGGCCTTATTTTTTAGACTTGGTTAGGTTGCCCAAAATTATTGTTATTATTGTTGTTAGTTCTTTTTAAAACTTGAGACCAACTATAATTGCACAAATAGTGATGCTAATATAGGGTGCATCTAACGCAAAGTTGTGTTAGGTGACTTTTGTATGGCTTCTTGTAGAAAATATTTCAAAAAATTGATTGTTAGATTAGAAAACCCTGGTAAAATTTTTGTTTCTGTAAAAAATTATAGTGATTCGACAGTCTATTTTTGAAAAAACAGATTGTGAAAAAATAGTGATATTTCGAAGAACAAAAATCTCAATGACATTTTTCACAAACCAACCGTTGCATCATTATGGTTATTTGTAGGAATAAAGAATACAAGGAGGTGTCTAATCCAGTGGTAATTATGGTTATTTGTAGGAATAAAGAATACAAGAAGGTGTCTAATCCAGTGGTAATTTTTTTCAAAATTTATCTTGTAGGTGGTTCAATGGAAGTCACCTAATGCAAAGTTACATTATGTGCACCTTATATTAGCATTTTCATTTAGGGAATAGTTGCCACTAGGCGAAAGTCTTCTGACCCCAAGAATGGTTTTGAGTTGCCTGTCTATGTGCTTTTCTATGAATGATGTTAATGACCTTGTTCGTGTTTTATTATATATATATATATATATAGAAATGATCAAGTAAGGATCGATCATTAATCTTAATTTAAGGTCCACTCACCATTAGAATATATATTTTAAAAAACTGACCGTTGGATTGGATAATCTTCTTATTTATATCGTGTCTGCCAAAAATCACAGTGATCCAACTGTCAGTTTTTAAAATACAGACGGTAAACACTGTTACAATAAAAATGAACTATATTTTGAAAACCAATAATCGGAACACCGTGATTTTTAGCAGACACAATATTAATAAGAAGATTATTCAATCCAACGGTCAGTTTTTCAAAATACCTATTCTAATGGTGAGTGGACCTTAAATTAAGATTAAGTCCTGGTCCTACCTTGATTATATATATATATATATATATATATATATATATATATATATATTTGAGTCTCGTACACCCTTCGATTGCTGAGAAGAAACTATCAGATTCTCCTTTTATTTCTAGGCAACCAAACAGGGCATGAGATGAAAAGGTAATCTAGGGTAGAAAAGGAGGATTAGTTGAATAACCGAAAACACTATCAAAATCCAATCCAAGCTGTTAAAGATCCAAAGCTTTTCAATAAATTAGGCATCGTTAGTATTCTTTCAATAATTAGCAAGAAATGTTTGGGATTAAACAAAATGGAGCTAGTGCTTCTTCTATATAACCTTTTCTCTTCTGCAAAAAACAAGTATATATTCTCTGTATTTTTCCTTAACCTAGAGAGAGATGCTACTACTATATTACACACGGCGTAGAGGAGAACCCACCGGCGTGTTCTGGTTCGACGCCATCGCCTCCTGCAAGTACCGCTGCTGCTGCTGATGCGCCGACGGAGCACCGACGGCGACGCCTGCGGCGGCGGCGGATGGCTGGAGCCCACCAAAAAGTCCGCCGTACATATGGAGTGCGAGAGGTATGTCACGATCGGCTGTCAAATCCTGAGACGACGACGTCGTATTTATAGTGGACCTACCAGAACAGCCGCCGCTGAAGTATAAGGATTCTCCAATATTGGGGAAGCGGTGAGGCGAAGTTGTGGTGGAGCACTCTCCTCCGCCACTTCCGCCGCCGCAGCCGGCGGTCACGACGATACTGCTGCTGGGTGTTGGCGTCGCGCTTCTTTTCACGGCACCGCAAGCCGGGCAAACAGCCTAAAAACAATTAGGATGAATGAGAATATCCATTAATCAAAAGAATGTTTTGATTGATTTGGTAACCGATCCAGATAATGTAGGAAAAGAAAAGAAACTTCACTTTCAGGCTTTCGGTTTTTTTATTGTTTGGTAACCCAGAAAACAAAACCCTCTACCTAACTAAACCTAGGCACCATTTGGTTGAATTTTTTAAAAGTAGTTTTCTTTTTTTTCAAATTAGCAATATTTGATTTTAAAAAAAAATTTAAAATTACATTTTTCAAATTAGCAGTTAATGATTTTTTAAAGGGCTTAAGCAATACTCCGTAATTTTTTTTTAAGAAATCAAATATTGCTTTTTTTTTAAAAAGAAAAGGAAAAGCCCTTTTAAAAAGTTCAACCAAACGTATCCTTGAAAAATTTATTTTCTGTTCCCTTCTGTTTTCGTACATTTTCTCAGGAACCAAACAGACAGAAGTAACATTGATGATTTTTCATGTATATTACTGATGGTTCAGAGTTTTGTGGGGAAGCAAAGGGAGATAATTAAAATGAAGATAATAAATGGAGAGAGAGAGAGAGAGAGAGAGAGAGAGAGAGTTGTTACAGTGGTGGTGGAGCGGTAGGTGGTGCCGTCAGGCTCGACAACCCAACCGGCTTCCCTAGCAAGCTCGCGGAGGACTTCGTTGATGTCGGAGCGTGGAGAGAGGTGGTAGCCGCCGTGCTTCCTTAATCCCTGAAAGATCTTGGTTGTTATTCCTCTTCTTTGTCTCTCTCTCATCTTCGTCTTCTCCTTTTCACTCGCACTTCTCCCATTTCTCTCTCCTCCAGTACTCGCCATTCTTGCTTCTTTCATCTCTCTCTCTCTCTCTAGGATTGCAATGTGTGCCTGTGTAATGCTACGATCGGGAAAAAAGGATTTAGATGGGTTTGTGTTGTTGTGATCGGACGGGCGTGAAAGTGCCACGATGGACGGTGCTGTTCTGAGGATACAGTACGAGCCTACATATGCTTTTGCATGACAGAGGAGGTGGAATCACACTTGCATAGCTGCATGTCACTTATATGTGTGTGTATATATATATATATTTTTTTGAGAGAGAGAGGGGTTGTCACGCGCTGAGGGGTGATCGGTAGACAAGTGGACAGGATGAAAAGAAAAGGAAACGAAGGGATGGAAATGGAGGGGAGAGAGAGACAGAGAGAGAGGATTTCGTTGGCTGGCGGCAGAAGCCTAAAGACAGAGTACGTGATAGCACAGGCTTGTCAGAGAGAGAGAGAGGAGGTAACATTTGCATGATTTGTTTACAAGAAAATTCCCAAAAGAGTAGGTGTGAAGAAAAGTTTTGGCCATCCCACCTTGGAATCTCATTACCGGAAAATTATTTTTTGAAGAGAATGGAAATGAGTGATTACTAAATCCATACCTATGTTTGGTTGGTTGGGAATCCACAATAGAATTGTTGACGGGTCCGGATTTGCTGGTGAGCAGTAATTTGCTCACCACCTGGTGAGCAGCCGCTGTGATGGCGACAAGGAGGCGATTTCAGTTATCCAAGGGCCCAAGTGCAAAACGCACATGTTGAGCGTCGTTTTGAGCCAAACGGTGAGCAATAACAGCCCCTTAACCCCGTTAACGTTGCTGTGCAGCTAAAATTTAGCCAAAATTTGAGATTCCCGCCAACTTCTCTCCCCTCCCTCCTAGAAAATCTGACATCTTAACTCTCTTTACTCTTGACCCAAATTTCTTCTCTCTCTCCTCACGACCCAAATTTCTCTCATCACAACCCAAATTTCTTCTCTCTCTCCTCACGACCCAAATTTCTTCTCTTTCACTCATCAAACCATCATTAATTCAGTGCTTCTATTATACACAACTTTATTCTTCTCTTTACCCTTGTTGCTTGAAGACATTTTCCCCAAATTTTTTGGGTTTGAACAGTGCAGAGCAGTGGGTAAGCCAAAATATGGAACGTGAGGTGTAAAGAGGAGTGGGTTAGGGTTGTATTGGATGGAGAAGATGAAAAATCTAGAGAGAGAGTCACCTTGCGTGAGGCTATGGGAGACTATAAGTGAGAAATGAGAAAAGTGAATTTGAAAATGTACGATTTGAGTAAATGGGTTTTTTATTTAGCCTCGTTAATAGTCAACTATCATTTATATATAGTCAACTATAATGGGCGGGAAAATTTTTGTGGAGCGGCAACAGTTAACACAGTTGACTATATAATAGACATAGTCGACTATGGTATTGCTGCCTCTGCAGATTGTATCTTTTGCGGCACCTTAGTTGACTATGATATTAGCATAGTCAACTATTGTCCTTCAAAAATCATATGCAATATGGTGGGTATGAAAAGCACATAAGTACATAAGAATCGTGACTATTTTAACTTATATTCAACTTAATAACTATGTATTGCAACATTTCTTACCAAGCTTTCCACAGCATCCAAATAAAAAGACGATTAAAAGGAAAACATTTTTAAATAAACTAGAAAGTTTCCATTCATGTAACATAGCTTACATCCAAATAGAGTCACCTATATATATCCTTTCCAAAATATCAACAAAATGTTCAACCACAAAATACCCACTCAATACACATTTTCTCCACCATTTAGTTACACATTTAATATTTTCAGTTGTCCCAAAAAAATAGAAAAAAACTGTTTAGATGACTACCAAAAAATAAACTTTCCATCCACAATATAGTACCAACAAGCATAACATTTCCATGCACAAAGAGCAAGCAAATCAGAGTGCTCCAAGATCCTTCTTCAAGAACCCAATCAATTGTTCACCATGGTACTCGAACTTTTGCCCAGCATCCTTGAAACTCTTCTCAAATGTCTCTTGAATTTAACTACCTTTGAAGCTCACCGTGCCAATTTAGCCCGAAGTTCTTCAATTCCAGCAGACAACGTCTCCACATTTTAACTTCAATTCCAGCAGACAATGTCTCCACATTCTTCAATTGTTCGCCATGGTCCTCTTGAACTTTTGCCCGAAGTTCTTCAATTCCAGCAGACAATATCTTGAGTGTCTTACTTGCCTACAATCTGGTTGTGACATTTTAACAAACATTTAGTCTCATCTTTACAGATGAACAAACACATACACACCCCAACTAATTTCACTTCAATCAGTTCAGTTTCACTTCATTTCGATCACACCAAAAGCAACAGCCACATGCATATATATACATGAACACACACACACACAAACACACACATACATAAAGTGTATATATATATATATTTGGATCTAGGTGGAGAGAGAGAGATATAGGCATACCTGCTAGAACAAGCTATTCTGTTCGTGAGGAGAGAAAGAGTGAGAACAAGCTATTGTTTGGTACGAGAGAAAATGAGCAAGAAATTTATAGATGAAGTAGAGAGATGGACCTAAAAATTTAGAGATGGAGGAGAGAGAGAGAATAAATTTGGGTAAGGAGAGAGATGGAATTTATATGAGTAAGTGATTGAGCGGGATTTGAAAAAAAATTGAATCTCAAATTTTGGCAAAATTTTAGTGTTGCACAGTAACGTTAACGGGGTTAAGGGCTGCTGTTGCTCACCGTTTGGTTCAAAACGACACCCAACATATGCGTTTTGCACTTGGACCCTTGGATCATTGAAATTGCCTGCGTGTCACCATCCGAGCGGTTGCTCATCAGGTGGTGAGCAATCTGCTGCTCACCAGCAAATCCAAACGCAATTGCTGACTACCTTGTTTGGTTTGCAGGGAATTGCATAAAGTAAAAATTGGAAAATTCCCAAAATACCATAACTTTTCTTAGCTACGTTCCCAATCTTCTTCTACTCCTCTATTCTTGTTTAACAGTAGATTTTTTTTTTTTTTTTCATTTCTCAGTACAACTTAGACAACTCATCATCGATTTTAATCACTCTTCTTCTTCTTCATTTTCTTCTTATGGAACAATTTTTATTTTTATTTTTATTTTTATTTTGTAAAACCATCCAACCCACGTTTTGATTCAAAAAGGGAACGAAGCTGGACTGCCAAATCAAAGACTTTGTCTATGCGACAATGGAGCTGGACGGAGCCGCTACCAAATCAGAGGCTTCGTCGATATGGCAACAGTGATGGGATTTGTGATCTTCTCATTCTTCTTCTTTTTCTTCTCCTTCTTGTCCTTCTTTTTCTTGTTTTCTAAATTTCAGAGATTCTTCTTACAGCTAGGTTGGGTGCGGCTAGGGTTTCGAGATGAAGAAGAAGGATGAGGATCGTGTTTTGTGGACATAATTTGGAATATGAATGGAAAAAAGATTTAATAAAGAGGGAAACCAAGGGCACGCTGATATTTCTAAAAGATCATAAAATTCATTCTTAGTGATCAAATTGCAAACCCACCTTCGAAAGTGGGATTCACTTTCCGCCATTATGTGGGAATCTCTAGCCACCTGGAATTGAAGATGTCCGGTAATGTGCCTACACAAACAGCGGAAAAGGGGAATGAAACCCCTTTCCTACTGTTGATTCCGTCCTACTAAACGAACCCGAAGTGTTTGGGAAACAATTTTTTCCTCTCACTCTCTCTCTCTCCCTCTCTCTAGCATATCGCCGGTGCTTTCTCTCTTCTTCTCCAGTTCTTTCTTTCTCGTTTATGATTTCTTTTTTTTTTTATAAGCTTTTTCTTTTTTTCTTCCTTTTTATTTTCCTAATAGTTTTTTGTTTATTTATTTTTTTTTTCTGTCGTAGTGAACTGCATGCATTTCTAATGTAGTGAACTGCGTTTTTGGTATAGTGAAGTGCGATTCCGGCATAATGAACTTCGATTCCGACGTAGTGAACTGCAATTCCGGCGTAGTGAACTCTGGGTTGGGGGTGTTGGTGGTGTTGAAGGTTGTATGGGGAGGATGTGTATTTTTGTCCAATTTATGCCAAAAGGACTTTTGGCATGAAAGATCTTTTGAGAGGACTTTTGGCATGAAAATATTTTAAATGTGGACTTTGGTCAATTCCCCCAATATTTTTTTTGGGTACAATTAAAAATACATGAATTATGACTGATGTTCCAAAAAATTCGCTCAATAATAATTGGCCTTCACGCTCCTTTGAGAACATGTAAAAATAGAGGTGAGATCCGCTAGTGGGGTGCCCATGGGAACTCTCCCATGATCAAGTCAATAAGATGACCTTGTAAACTTCACGAGAGAAGTTGAATGAAAGTTCTTCATACCTTTTTTATTATTATTTTGGTTCCCTTTTTTATTGTTGATGAATTAAAATTCTCTCACTCCACTCTTGTAGAAATGGTTGTATAATGGAGATCGTGTTATGTGGAGATCATAGAATTGTGGATATCATAGGGTAGTGGGTGTCGTAACTTGGTAGAGTTCTTTGATTGGGTAAATTTTACCCACTTCAATGACAATTACATACACAATAAGGAATATTCTCAAAATTAATACCAACAATCCCAAACCCTACTCGTCTCATTAAC
>JAESVK010000219.1:181673-206849 GCA_017140935.1 Hamamelis virginiana
TTTTTTTTTATTTTTTTAAAAAAAAAAAAAAAAAAAAAAAAAAAAAAGTTTATCCAAGACCCAACCTCAATGCAAGGAGGTTATGACCAATACTCATATTTGGGGGAAAGAGAGGACATGAATGCACATTTCTGTAGTGCATTGGGACATAACAACCCTCCACAAATAATGACATTGAAAGATCGTTTAACCCAAAAATTGAGAATGTCAGGGTTGTTTCCCAAAGTTGAGGAGGCTTGTGCCATTTGTGAGACATATGGGCATTCCACTAATGGTTGTCCTAATCTTCCCATGTATAGAAAAGTCTACCTTGAGCAATCTAATGCTCTTAATCAACATAGTAACCCAAATTTTGTTTGGAACAATGGTTACGAGGTTAATCCTCAAGAGCCACAGAGTTACTATTCCTCTCTTGACCAACCAAATTATGAGTATGATGGTCAATCCTCCTATTTTGACGGTCAAGGATATCAAGGGTTTGACTTAAACCCAAACCAAGGCTATGCCCCACCACCCTATCCAATGGACCAACCATTTTGCCAACCACCTCAAGTGAGCTTGGAGGATGCTTTGCAACAATTCTTGCAAAATGAAATGCAAAGTAAAATGCAAAGTCAAAAAGATTTAGAAATTTCACATGCCCAAGCTATTGATGAAATTAGAAATGAACTTACCGAGTTGACTAATTTATTGGTTGTGCTTCAAAAAGATGATAACTTTCCTTCACAACCCGAAACAAGTTTTCATGGTCAACAAAGTGAGGAAGTTTTTAATGACATTGATGATCATCTAGATCAAGTTGAGGCAATTACTCACACTATGAACTTTGAAAATGATATTTTGAACGACTCTTTTAATGAGTCACATGTGGATTCTAGTGAGTGTGATGAGCCTCAATTCTTAAAGAATAATTATGCTATTTTGGAGGTGAATGAAGTGTTGGAAACCAAAGAGTGGGTGCCACCTAGGTTTGAGGAGTCAACCCCTCCCTCTTTTAAAGAGGAGTTTTTACCCCTAAAATCCAAACCACCTAAGCTTGAATTGATCTCAATGCCCTATATTTTAAAATTTGCTCCATCAAGCAAAAATGAGGTTTTTCAAAGAAATAACAAGGGCATTCATAAGGATATGGTGGAAGGAGTTGTTCCCAACTTCTTGAATGAGTTTTCCACACTTGGGAACTCAATTGAGAAGTGTTTGGAAAAGAGGGAGCATGTCCGAACTGTTTTTGATCCTGGTGGACAGGATATGTTGATATTAGGTTGTACATAGTAGATTTTATCTTTCTTATTTAGTCATTTTTCATTTCTTTATTTTTCTTAATTTCATTTACTTGTTATTGTGAGCATACTAACTTTTTCACAGGTTATTGAGGAAATCTTGACAAACACATACAGGTGCTTTCATTCTTTCTCCTTTTAATTGTGTATTTAATGCTTCTCTTTGCATGCATTGAGGACAATGCACATTTCAAGTTGGAGGGGGAGGTTTACACTTGTTGTTCACACTTGTAAAAGGGTAGTTTTGTTCACATTTAGGCAATTTTTGTTATTTATTAATTTTTTTTTTTATTTTTTCAGTCATTCCCCTAGTCACTTTATGTTTTTGAACTTGTTTCAATATGTGTATGCCTATATGAATCTATAAATCTCTTATTTATGCCTTGTTTTGAGCATATGCTTTTGCGTAGGTGATTTTCACTACAATACACTGCACGAATTATTCATTACTCATTTTGAACCAAAGAATATCATGCTTAAGCTTTGTAATCATTGTTTATAATTGTTGTTCTCTTTTTCCATTTTCTTTTTCGTTCGACCACCATCGTTCCCTATGTTTGTTTAACATATTCATGATTAATGGTTTTGTTGCGCATTGTATACACATTTTTGATTCATGGAAAATGATCATAGGCCTTCTTTGACCATTTGAGCCGTAATTCTTTCATGTCATGTTGCCGCTAGCACCTAATTTTGAGCCTTCAGTTTCCTTTTCTTGGCCAGTTTAGGAAGCCCAAGGGTAGAGGTTAGGTGGTATAGGTTTTCGGATAAATTGTGTTAGTTTTGTTTAAGTTGTTAAGTTATTTACATTTGTGTTTTAGTGTTTTGTGTGCCAAGTCTCAAGTTTGGACAGACTATCATCGGAAGGGAAATGAAGTTTGAAATGATTGGTGATGTAAGGGTTGAATAATGCAACCTTGAAAAAAAAAATGAATGAAAAAAAAAATAGAAAAGAAGAATGAAAATGAAAAAAAAAAAAAAGTAAAAGAAAAAGAAAAAAAGAAAAGCAAAAAGAATGAGATTGCAACAATAAAAGCCCAAAACCTTTCATTCACATTTCCTATGTACTCAAGACTGCTTCTCTTGGTTGGCACAATGTTATTTTTCATTTTGTGGGTTTAGTGGTTTTATATATTTTTGGGTTGTTTAGTATTGTGTTTGTTGTTTAGTATTGTGTTCTTGTGTTATAGGTTAGGTTGTTGTGTATGTGATGGTTGGGTAGACAACCTATACCACGTTGTAAAACCATCACATTTCTTGTTGTTTTCCATCCTTGAACCTAAAGGCATTATCAAGCAACAAAAGACCTATTTGATTCCATGAATTGCTTATGTTTAGCTTTTGTTGCAATTTTACTATATCTTGTGTTTATGTATGTTGTTGTACACTTTCTCCTTTTTCATTTGTGTTTATACATCTCTTGTACATATAACTCTCATATGTAACCCATCCATTCGAGTAGCATTTTCTCATTCACAATATTATCTACGATCAATCTCTTATTTTTGTGAATGATTTTTGTTCAAAGTGTTACTTCGTTGTGTTTCTTTTTGTTCCTATCTTGTTAGCTCAAGCTTGGTGCATTCAATGGTTTGGGATGTATTTGAATGATTCTTTTCACGAACACAAGGACTTTATTTATGCAAATCTAGTTCAAACTATTGCATAACTCATGAGAAGATAGATTTCTATGCATACCCATTTTGTTGAAATATGTTCTTAACCATTGTGAATAAGGGGAATGTACTCTTCATGTTTGTGGGTGTCATTTCTGCAAACCCTCACGAGACTACAACTCGTCCACTAGGGGGAACCTAGGGGTTTAAAGGCTTGTTGCATACGCTAAATGCAATCGCGTTTTCCTGCGAAAATGGATTAGCTAGGTTTGTTTATTTTGTTTAGCTTTTGCTTTTATGCTAGTTCTTGCTAGGGACTAGCAAGGTTCAAGTTGGAGGGGGTGATTGCACCAAAATATTGCATACTTTTATTGCATTATTTCCATCATTTTGTACATACTTGAGCCATTTATCTTGTAAATAGGTGCGTTTGACTCTTTTGTTGTTTTTGAGCCTTTGTAGGTTGAATGCGCTTAAATGGATGCTTTTTGGCATGCAAAGTGGGACCTTGGAAGTTTTCAAAGATTGAATCATACAATGAGACCATCATGGTTGGAAAGTAGACTTCTCAAGCTTCGCGTGCATATAAAGAACGTCAAAATCCGACTCCGGACGAGAAAGTTATAAGCATTTGAAGTCGGGACAACTTTTTAGGCAATTTCTGCATTTGAGTACCGATGAGTACCGATGAAGTACCGGTACTGAAGTTGCATATTTTGGCAGCAGAGGTTGAGTACCGGTACTGAAATTTGAGTACCGGTACTGAACCCCGATTTTGCAGCAGTTTTGTGTATTTTGAGTTTTTAAGCAAGGTTACTTTGGTCCTTTCATCTCCCATTCTTGTAACCCTAAGGGAGGGGGTATTTAAACTCATTTTGCAGCTGGAATGGAGACACTCCCACTTAGTTTTAGGGGACTCTCTTAGTTTTCTAGGGTTTTCTTAGTTTTAGCTCTTAGTTTAGGAATAGTTTTAGGAGTAGATTAGTTTTCCTTCAAGTTTCTTTGAGTTTTATGTAATGTAATTTAGTTTCTAGCTTGTAAAACTTTGTTTCTTCATCTTTAATCAATAGCCTAGCATTTATTTGAAGTTCCTTGCATTTATTTGTTGTTGTTCTTGCATTTACTTCTTGTTTTCTAGTTGTAATGGAGTTCTAAGCCTCCAAGGTAGGGTTTGAAGGTGGAAACCCATCACCAACAAAGGTAACAACACTCTCTCATCTTTTTGTGCTTTAATGGAAGTTGAATGATGATAAATACTCACTATCTCTTCTAAATACTTGGTTTGGCATCTTCTTGACTACTTGTAGACAAGCTATGCTTGGCACATGTAGTGCTTGAACCTTATATGCACTCTAGGTGTTTGATAAAATGTCTAAGTGAGCATTTACTATCATTCTCCTATCTTTCTTTGTTGTGAATGCTTTTAAAGTTAAATCCTCCATCAAAGACCATTCTTCAATGGATCCAAGATGAGAATTTCTAATGAGAGAAGCTTGTTGCTTGGTTGTGGATGAGTGGAAACCCTAAAATCCTACCATTTACTTTTATTGCTTTAATTTAGTTAATTCTCTACAATCACCACTCAACAATCAAAACCCCCATGATTTTACACTTTATTTTACATTCATTGGTTAGCAAAACCTAAGGATCATTTAGACCAGTTCCACTCCCTGTGGAGATGACCTGAGGACTCCCTCAGTATTTATTATGCTTGGCGATATCTAAATTCCTACGCTTGGGAATAAATTGAGCACAACCGCAAATTGACAAGCATTAAGCATTTGATAGGCTAAAATCCTAAAATAGCATAACAACAAAGTACAAACAACACAAGAGTGTTGTGAATGTTTTCAAACAGCAACTTAGCAAGTTTTTTAGGGGTTACGTCTCGAATCAACGCCAGGTGACAGGTTACGTGAGGACTGAGTGACTGACAAGTTGATGAGCCACTTCAGCACTTCAGTCTTCAGCCGTTCAGTGAGCCAGTGTCCAGTGAGGTTCGTGAGGAGATGCCGAGAAGGTGAGGATTGATGGCGGTGGTGAGGGCGTGAGGCAGAGATGAGAGATTTGAGATCGTGAGGAGTGAGGAGTTACTAGTTAGAGAGAATCAGAGAATGGAAGGAGAGTGGGGACTTACTGGTCGGAGATGATCACCGGTTGACCGGAGATGATCACCGGTTGACCGGCGGTGAGACAGTGAGGCGTCGAGGCAAAATAATGGAGGCTGTGACTCGTGAAGGCGTGAGGCAGAGAGGGCGTGAGTCATGAGGGGAGGAGTGACTCAGTGAGGAATCATGAAATGAAATTAGGGCTTATAATTCAAGTGAAGGTTTTGGCCGGTTTGGTGCACCGATCGGTTCTGAAGAGCCATACCAAGAACCAAACCATAAGTGCCAGTTTTCTCTTTTTCTAAACGGTTGTAAATTATAAAAAAAAAAAAAAACCAACCAAATATGCCGGTTTGGTTCTGGTTTGGTTGGTTCAATCGGTCCCGGTCGGTTCATGAACACCCTACATTTCATCCAATCTCATATAAAGTAATACCATTGTGGTATTTGGTTGCTTAACATTGCTTAACAAGTAATACCATTGTGCATTTTTTAAACTTTTTTTGCATTTTTTTATTTTATTTTACAAATTCGCAGCACGTTCGATCGCTCATAGAACTGAACATTTTGATAATGTTCGGTGAAAGCTAATTAAACATTATGAAAATGTTCGGTTTTCTTCAACCGAACATATGGACTATGTTTGGCGAATAACCACTGAACAATACTAAAATGTTTGGCCACTTCAAATCGATCAGTTTAAAAATAAAATAGTTTTAATTCTTAAGTTTTGTTCATAATTTTTTTTTTTGGACTGTTGGGTTGGAAGTGGCTGAACATTTTTATAATATTCAATGGTTATCTACGAAATATAGTCTCTGTGTTCGGTGGGTTCAGTATCGAACATTTATACTATGTTTACTTTTCAACCATCACCGTTTGATGACAATCAACCCATCCAATGGCCAAGAAGAGAGGGCTGATGCTTGATCTAGTTAGGACGTCCTGACTAGATCATCCCTATATATATATATAGATATGAGGTCGATTACAGTGAGCGACTCACTCAAAGAGCACCTCCATCAATCCGCAAACGAAGCTCATCAACGGCCATTGTTTATTGTACAGAAAGCACTCCCCAACAGTCCTCTATGCACTGTCAACGAGGCTCTTTAAAAATCAATTTTTTTAAACCCCATTTTTTTCCCACCACGTGTCATTTGTTAGAATACCCATATTCATTACAAATATAATAACCCTAAACCCTAAACCCAAACCCTAAACCCTAAACTCTAAACCCTAAACCTTAAAACCTAAACCTTAAACCCATAAATCTAAACCCTAAACCCTAAACCCTAAAACCTAAACCCTAAAATGCTGGTTTTAAAAAATTATTTTTTAAAAAAATGGGGCCAGCCACTGGTTATCATATTAGTGGTTGGTTCTAAAGTGGCAACCATTGATAGATACTTCAGCGGTTGGTGAGGGGTTATTATATTTGTAATGAATATAGGTATTCTAACAAATGACACGTGGTTGGAAAAAAAATGCTGGTTTAAAAAAAATTGATTTTTTTTTTAAACGAGGCCAGCAACTGGTTATCACATTTGCGGTTGGTTCCAAATTGGCAACCATTAATAGATACTTAAACGGTTGGTGATGGGTCATGAATATGGGTATTCTAAAAGTGACACGTGTTGGAAAAATATTGGTTTAAAAATTGATTTTAAAAAAAAGGGGGCCAACCACTTGTAATCACATTTGCGGTTGGTTTCTTATTATGTGAAGTGTCAGCCACTATATAGAAGCAGCGGTTGGATAATTACCCACACCGACGCGCCTCGCTGACAGTGCATAGAGAGCTGTCGGGGAGTGCTTTCCGTACGATAAACAATGTCTGTTTGATGAGCTTCATTTGGGGATTAATGGAGTGAGTGGGAACAGTATGGGTTAGTCTGTAGAACTCTATAGTAAACTTGGTGTCGGCAGATTGGTGTGTAAGACGGGCAGCAGAGTGTGAGTAAGACCCGCAGCCAGCAGACCTTAGGTTGAACTAGAGGACCTAGGATAGAAACGCCGATTGAGGCAATCCTAGGGTAGCAGACGACATGAGTTTTCTCTCACGAACTCTGTCGATGGCATCATCGTCATCCCGAAAGGGAAAAGAAACTGAAACAGTAAATAAGCAGGAGTCAAATTTTAATATGGATAATGTAAACTTTGATAACTGGAAAATTCCTAAAGTACCTGGAAAAGATATTTATCATTGGGGAACTTTCGAGTTTTTCTCCGATCTAAATATCCAAACTCGGGAGAAAACTTTTGAACTTAAAAATGAGTTTGAAACTATTCAACTGTTCGATGAAGAGTCCATTACTCGATATCGACAGGAAAACTTTAACTTTCTTCACATAGGACTTGTCCAAATCGCAGTAAAACCCTTACTCAGAGAAGGTCTAAATATGACTGTTCTCATGGCATTAAGGGATTGTAGACTGCTAAACTTTGAAAAATCTATGTTAGGAGGAATTGAAGCAGGCCTTCATGATGGTCCTGTTTATTTCAACTGTTTCCCTAACTTCAGTATAAGTCTTAAGGATCCAAACATTTTACATACTCTTACCTTAAACTTACAGATTCATAACTCTGAAACTATGACAGGAACATATCCTATCATACTTCTCTCCAGAATTAGATATAAGGTTTTTACTACCTTTTTAGACTATAAGGCTAAAACTCTATCTAAAAGAGGAGAGACTCTTCTCTTGCAAACTAATGTTAAACAACATGGTGAGCTTATAACCCCTAAGAAGATACTTTGGCATGAGCTAACCTTTCCAGATGAGTGGAAGCTCAACAAAGTACTTCCTCCACCTAAACAACCTGAAACTGCAACTTCTAGGATAAGAAGAATGGTAGAATATAGTGATGGAAGTGTAGGAATTAGCTTCAATAGAAGACGGAATTCTTTTAGACTTCCACCAACTGATAATAAGGTTCCTTTAGAAGATGCTAGATCCTCTACATCTTCTATTCCGGTTAGAATATTTGAACAGAGAATTCCAGATCTATCTGGAATACGGAATTCAGATATTCCCCAACCTTATTATACTACCACTCCTTCAGATGACAAGAATGAGGAAACTGAAAGTGAAAATATGTCGCCAACATATTCACAGGTCTAGGATCCTCAACTATATGTCATAGAGAAAGATTTTGAAATTAATAAAACTCTCTTAAATGAAGATTTTATGGGTAAAGAGAATCGTGAACTTAGAAAGGCTTATTTCAAAAGGTATAACAAAGATGAAACAGAACTTTTAAGAGATCTTTATTATAACTATATGAATGTTCATAAATTTCAAATAAGCTTCTTTAAGTGGCTTGAGATTTATGAAAGTAAAAAAGAATTAAATGTTTTGACTAAAACATCTAAATCATGGCAGGTATCTCCAAATACCACCAGGGAGTCTATTCATCCTCCCATGGAACAATTTGAGATTCCTGTAAGAGGATCTACTGTTGTAGCTTCCCCTTTTAAGAAAGATAATAATAAAATTAGCGAACAAATTAATTTTACCAACCAGTATCTTGAAACTATAGGTGATCAACTGTCTCGAGTTGAGAATCTGGTTCAGAAGAATGATCATCTTCCTAAAAAGGCAGATGAAACCCCTCTGTTCAGACCTCATGAAATTCCTAAGAAACATAATAAGGAATTATCAAGAGACATTTTTGAAATAATAGATAGAAAACTTAAAGGGATTGAGGAGACAATTGGGACTACAGTAGTTCCTGATACTCCTGCCCAAGCTTCGAGACCAACTTCTTCTAAGACCATTGCGGTATTAGATAGAGTTAATGAAGAAGCTGATTCTGATCAGGAAGGATTTCTTCCAGAAGAGAATCAATTAGAACTCAATAAAATTTATAATAATGCACAACCTTTAAGAAATTTCTATCCAAGAATTACCTTTCCTGATATGGCTATGGAAGAAAGAGGATCTTTCCATCAAGCTGCTTATCAAGGAGGAATTATCTATGAATGGAACATAGATAATAAAACTAAGTATCACATTATCAATACACTTCAAGAAATGACAATGGTCTGTACAGCTTATAAAACCAAAAATCCAGACACCTCAGACCATACTATTGCTCAGGCATTAGTATCTGGATTTACTGGTCAACTTAAAAGCTGGTGGGATCATTATCTCAACCAAACCAAAAGAGATATAATTTTAACTGCTGTTAAAACTGATAGACTTGGAATCGTCATTAAAAATGAAGATGGAGAAGATATTCAAGATGCTGTTGCAACCTTAATCTTCGCCATAACTAAACATTTTATTGGTGATCCATCTAAACTTAAAGATAAAGATTCTGATCTCTTAACTAACTTAAAATGTCCTAAACTTGAAGACTTTAGATGGTATAAGGATATCTTTCTCACCAAAGTAATGATGAGAGAAGATTGTAGCCAAATGTTTTGGAAAGAAAAATTTTTGGCTGGTCTTCCAACTCATTTTGGAGACAAAGTTAGAACTAAACTAAGAGAACAGAATAATGGAACTATCCCATATGATGATCTCACATATGGAGATTTAATCAGTACTATCCAAGCTGAAGGAATTGCTAGATGTACTGATTATAAACTTAGACAACAAGAAAAGAAGGAAAGAAAGAATTAGGATCTTTTTGTGAACAATTTGGTATTTCTTCTCAATCTTTAGCCCCTTCTACAAAAGCTAAAAAGAAAGAAAAGAAAGCCAAGAAAAGAAATGCTAAAACTAATACAACTACAACCTCTCCATCTACCTCTACTAAAAAACCTTTTAGGAGAAACACCAGGAATAAGAAACCTGGCCAAAACTTTGTAAATAAATGGTTACAACCATCATCTTCTTCTAATTCACCAACGGGTCCTTGCTATAAATGTGGAAGAATGGGCCACATTGCCAAGGATTGTTTAGTGAAGAAAAAGATAAATGAATTAAGTGTGTCTGATAAACTTAAACAACAACTTGAGAGTATTTTACTCTATTCTGATATAGAAGAAGAAGAAGGTCTCCAAATTGACGAAATTTATTCTTCAGAAGAAGAAGATGAAAATCTTAATGATTCTGAAGAAGGAATTAAAGAAAATTGTAAATGTATCAATGTAATTACCAAAGAACAAGATATTCTTATAGAATTAATTGATGAGATTGATGATCCTATAAAAAGAAAAAATTATCTCACCAAACTAAGAAAAAACCTTGAACATGAACGCAAATCTACCAATAAAACTTCTTATGATTTAAAAGAAATATTTGATAGATTTAGAAATAATAAACAAGATAAGAATGTCACCATAAGTGATTTACAGCAAGAAGTGATTCAAATTCGTAAAGAATTAAAAGAACTAAAGGAGACCAGCAATAAGGATATTAGTGATTTACAATTGAAAGTCACTAAACTTGCTCTACAGGATAAAGCTTCTACATCAAAGGCTCCATCTCCAATACTTGATGATGAGCCAGAAGAATCAGATCCTGAAGATCAGGAAGATCCTTATATTAATCTTATAACTCGAGTTAATTATCAAAAATGGCATGTTAGGCTAACCATTATATTTAACAAAGAATTTGAACTTGACACTATAGCATTAATAGATTCGAGTGCAGATCTTAACTGCATCCAGGAAGGATTAATTCCTATCAAATATTTTGAAACTACCAAGGAGAAATTAAATACTGCAAATGGTAATAAACTTCTCATAAATTACAAACTTACAAATGCACATGTTTGTAATGGAGGTGTGTGCCTTAAAACACTTTTCATTCTTGTCAAAAACATTGGTCAAAATGTAATCTTAGGAACTCCCTTCCTTAACTTAATCCAACCCTTCCAGGTTGATAATCATGGAGTCTATACTAATATAAATGAGAAACAAATTGTTTTTCAATTTATTAGTCCTCCACAATTAAAAGATTTAAATCTTTTAAAAACTTTATCAATCCTTCATGAACTTAATGTAATTGAGAGAAAAACCAATCAATTGTTTTTTCTTAAAAAGGAAATTGCTCATAAAAAGATAGAGGAACAATTAGAACATAGGATAGTTCAACAAGAAATTGTTACTTTTCAGAAAAAATTAGAATCAGAGGTCTGCTCTGATCATCCTAATGCTTTTTGGGAAAGAAACAAACATATTGTTAAACTACCTTATGTAAAAGATTTCAATGAAAAAGATATTCCTACAAAGGCAAGGCCAATTCAAATGAAAGAAGAACTTTTGAAACATTGTATTGAGGAAGTCAAAGACCTTCTCAAGAAAAAGCTTATCAGAACAAGTAAATTCCCTTGGAGCTGTGCAGCTTTTTATGTTAAGAAGGCTTCAGAAATAGAAAGAGGTGTCCCTAGACTAGTTATAAATTATAAACCTTTAAACGATGTACTACAATGGATTAGATATCCTTTGCCTTACAAACAAGATTTAATCCAAAGACTATCAAATGCAAAGGTATTTTCAAAATTTGATTTAAAATCAGGATTTTGGCAAATACAAGTTCATGAAGAAGATAAATATAAAACTGCATTCACGGTTCCTTTTGGGCATTTCGAATGGAATGTTATGCCTTTTGGTCTTAAGAATGCTCCATCAGAATTTCAAAACATTATGAACGATATTTTTACACCATACGTCAATTTTACAATTGTTTACATTGATGATGTGCTAGTATTCTCTAGTTTTGTAGAGCAGCACTGGAAACATCTTAATGTATTCTTTCATATAATCAAGAATAAAGGATTAGTCTTATCCGCCAAGAAAATAGAACTTTTCAAAACAAAGATCCGATTTTTAGGATATAACATTCACCATGGAACTATTCTACCTATAGAAAGGTCAATTGATTTTGTCAATAAATTCCCTGACATTATCAAAGACAGAACCCAACTACAAAGATTTTTAGGATGTTTGAATTATATTTCAGACTTCTTCCCAAACTTAAGCCAACTTTGTGCTCCTCTTAGGAAAAGGCTTAGAAAAGATCCTCCTGCTTGGACGGAGGAACACACCAAACTGGTCAAAACAATTAAACAACAGGCTCCTAGGCTGAAGTGTCTTAGCATAGCTGACCCAAAAGCCTTCAAAATAATCCAAACTGACGCCTCAGGAATAGGGTTTGGAGGAATCCTGTTACAGAAAATTGATAATAAGGAAAAAATTGTTAGGTATCATTCTGGTACTTGGAACCAGGCCCAACAAAACTATTCAACTATCAAACAAGAGATTTTGTCAATTGTTTTATGCATTACAAAATTTCAAAGTGATGTTTTAAATCAAAAATTTTTAGTCCGTGTTGATTGCCAAGCGGCTAAATCAGTTTTACAAAAAGATGTAAAAAATTTGGTATCAAAACATATTTTTGCCAGATGGCAAGCAATATTATCTATTTTCGATTTTGACATTGAATATATTAAGGGAGAAACGAACTTTGTTCCAGACTTCCTAACTAGAGAATTTATCCAGGGAGACCGATCTCATGCCTCCTAAAGGGAGAGGTGGTGGCAGGCCACCACAACAAAGAAATCCAGAAAAATCAACTGCTCTCATAACTACAGCAGATTATTATTCTGCAACCATTCCAGGAAAGTCAACTAGATCATGGGCTGATCTTGCCGATGATGAAACTCTTCAACTGTGCCCAAAAAGCACTCCAGAACGATGGGCTGAGCAAAGCTTAGCTTGTAAACAATATTCACCAGAACAGTACTTGTCACTCTCTGAGGAAATGAGTACATCTTCAGCAGTTGTCAGACATCAGACATTTGCTGAAGCAACTTCTTCAAAGAAACCCGTGGTGATTTCCAATCCCACTCCAACTGTTTCAAAACCTTTGAAAACTGAGCAGTTTGATATTGCTCCCCCTCCTAAATCAAAATATTTTCAAAAAACTGAATTTGTTGATATCATACCTATGGAAGAGGAATTTGCAGGTATGGGTCCAATTGAAACTGCAGAAAAACTATTTTCGAAAAAATTCCATTATTTTACTACTGAGTTTATTAAAACTCAAAAATTTTATGAATTTATTCCAATGGATACCAAATCAGCTGTTTTCAAGCACCACTTTGATAAAGCTGATGATTCCCTCATAACTCATTCAACTTGCCGAATTCTTCGGTTTATTTCACTTGCTGATTGGGGTCAGGATCCCTTCAGACCTAGAAAATTTTCAAAGAACTTCCAGCCACCTTGTTTCAACTACCTTGATTACCATCATGCATGGTATAATACTTTTTATTTTCAGAACAAAAACTTCCGTCATACATGGATGCTTTTCTTTGATAAAAGCTTCACCCTTAAAGTTCCAAACTGGGTTTTCGATTGGTGGGAATTATTTGGTCCTATACCTGAGATCTTCCCTCTTATCATTCTTGAAGGATATCAGATTTTTCAGGAAAAAATCCGCCCTCAACCCCCCCAGGTCCATTATCCTAAAATGTTATTATATTTTGGACATTTTAGTTGGCATGGAACATGTATTGGAAATATGATTTTAATCAGCAAACTAATCGAGTTCCTCGATTAATCAGAAACTTTTATGTCAAATGGTGGGATAATTCTTTAATAGATCATATCTTGCCAGAAAAGATTCAGAACTGGTTCAAACAGCATCCTACAATATGCAGCTCAGGATCAGCTGATGTCGCAAGGGTTCTTTTGGACAAAAATAAAATTATGCATCAACAATCGATTGCTCCTTCAACTTCAAAGAAAGAATTGAAAAAACAACTTTTGGCAGCTGCCTCAGAACTTGACAATGATGATGAAGAAGAAGAAGAATCTCCATCTTCAGAAACAGAACTAGGATTGGATGAAGATGATATTTTCAGTCCTACAGGATACTTAGGGTAATAAATGTATCTTCCTGTTAGTGGATTTGTCTCCATACAGGAATCAAACTTTTAGAACTTTACACCGAAAGTGGATTTGTCTCCACTCGGTTGGCATAACTCGTCAGGTGCCGAAAGGATTCTCGCGTGACAAAAGAATCAACTTTTTCATCATTGCTACAGCAAAAGTCGTCACTATTTGACACTGTAGCAGTATGGAAAGTCAAAAGAAAACTCAAGTGTCTATCATGTGACCGACACTCAGAACTATTTCAGAACTGTTGACATTGACATGTGAAGCTATCATTAGCTTCGGATGCTTAATGCTTTCTCTCTTCTTATATAAGGAGAGTTGGATTCATTTGAAAACTCAGAGTTTACTCCCCCTTCCCTTCTCTGTAAACTTCTCCGAACCCCTTGATTGTAACCCTTCCACGAGTTCGTTTTCTCCAAGTATTACTTCTTGTAAGTTTTACTTGTTTATCTGTAACTTTTATTTATAAATTGAAACTTTGAATTTTCATTTATCTGTGTTTTTATTATTTATATATATATATATATGTATATATATATATAGTCTTGATCTAGTCTGAATATGCTTATATAAGTTTATGTAATCATGAAGCTATTAGCTATTAGATAGTGTGGGATACATGAATGTTTTGGAAAACTAATAGTTGGATTAGATATTATACTCATGTGTACCATGGTTGCAAAAAATCACAGCGATCTAACAGTCGGTTTCTCATAAATGTCACTGAGAAAAATTGTGATCATTTACAACGATCAAAGTGTTTCTGGTTTATCTTATGAGATGTTTACTCTGGATCATTTCTGGCATGCACGACATCCATAAGCAAAATATCTTATCTTACGGTCAGTTTTTCAAAATATTTACCCTACAATTATTTATTAGCTCCATGCTAACATAAGATACATAAGTATATGCTGGCTTGATCGTTTCCGTATTCAGCATATGCATATATAAGTTTGTGTAAGCATGAAACTAGTAGATAATTATGGGATACATGTTTCGAAAAACTGACCCTTGAATTAGATATTATACTCATATATCTCATGCATGCCAAAATCCACAGTGATCCAACGGCCAGTTTCACAGAAATGTCACTGAAAAACTGTGACATGTTTAACGGTCACAGTTTTTCCGATCTATATTTAGAGATGTTACATTGGATCGCTGTGATTATTGGCATGCATAACATCCATAAGTAGAATATTTAATCCAACTGTCTATTTTTCAAAATATGCATCCTACAATTATCTGTTAGTTTTATGCTTACACAAGATATATAAGCATAGGTTGACTAGATTGGGAATATATATATATATATAAGGTCCACCTAAGTTGCGTACCTGTGTAGGGTTAAATCCATAATAGATTTTGAAAAAAGTGAACGTTAGATTAGATACGCTACTAATGAATTTCATGTTCGCCAAATATCACAATGATCCAATAGTTGATTTCTAAAAAAGGCCACCGTGAAAAATTATGATTTTTTTGTTCTTCAAAATATTACTAATCTTTCCCAGACAGTTTTTTCAGAAACTGACCGTTGGATCGGAATGATTTTGGCAAACATAAAATTCATTAAAAAATATATTTAATTTAACGGTCAATTTTTTCAAAAAAATTAATTTTGAAATTCACCATATGCAAATCACCTTATAACTTCATTTAACGCATACCTTATACGTAATTTTATTGATGGAATGAGAATTTTGTTCATATAAGATTTGATGGAGCAGGGACTATCCACGCTTGATGAAATATTTCACCTCCCAATGTCGAATGCAGATCCTCTGCTTGGGTATGCTTGGTGCTTGGGTGATGTGGCATGATGTGGATAGTCTGCACATCACCCGAGTGAAAAGCAGACCATCCAGATCATGCCATATCACCCAAGCAAACCCAAGTCCAAGTAGAGGATCCGGATGCCCCAATGCCGAGTTTCCTGACTGGTTTGATTATGAGAGTGTCGGATCATATTTGTCATTTATTGTACCCGAAGTAAAGGCCCGAGAGTGGTCTCTATCGATTACTTACAAAATCCAGAGAGATGCACAGGGGTTGGCAGGCTTGTTAGGGTGGAAGGAATTAAAAGCATAGGTAGATGCAGATCAGTTGTTTGATAAAATGCTAGAATGAGGTTTGAAAAAAAAGAAGACAATTGTGTGTGCCCATTAAATTTTCTTCTTGAAAGTTCATTGAAATGTAAATAATAGGTTTAATTTTTGTAGACTTATGGGAAGGTAAAATTAGCAAAATTAAGTACTTGATAACTATTGCAACTGTGGAAGTGAGGAATGCGGATGATGCCCCTTGGCCTTTTGTTAGCTTGAGGAGGTGGTGGTTTAACAAAGAAAACAAAATCTCCACTCAATCACTTCCACAGCTTCGAATAAATTTACGCAGTGTGGCGGCAAGGAATTGTGCGTCACTGGATAGAATATCACTTGGATCAGACTTCCTAGGGTCGCCATCCTTCATCTTTTCTGGTTGTCACAAATTATTTGAGAACAATTTTGCAAACCAAGTCCCCCTCTCTCTCTTTCAAAATATTTGACGAACAGGGATTGCTTGTACATCGAGAATATATGTTTTCATTTAATGCGAGTGAGGGTACGTTCCTGATTGTGTCGACTACCAAAGTGTGGGATCAGTTTTATCTTTTGATGTTCCGGATCAGAAATCCGGGGGTAGACCCTATACATTCTTAGATCTCGAAGGCCACATTGGAAACATAATTTTTATGTTCGTTTTGACTATAAAGAAATTGTTGATGCCAAAAACTATTTACTTGGTTCACTGACGAGGTCCTCACTTCCTGTAGAGTAAAGGAAGAAAACCATGGGTGAGGTGAATCTTGGGACACCGTGGTGGGACCAGTTTGGCCACATAGCCACAGCTTTCATGATCATTGGTAAGGTATTTTTTTCCCCTAGCTTTTCAGAAACCAACACACAGTATGCTGACTGATGCTTGTGTTATTTCTTTTGCAGATTATGGCAGCAGAAGGCATTGAGGGCAATGACCCGCAGTGTTTTCATTTTCATAGGGAATTTCATTTTCTTTGCAAAATTTTAATTTAATTTATTTTAATTTTTTTGTGTGATTTTGGTTTTAAGAGGGAATGTGATGAGGGATAGATAGAAAAATGGGTTATATAATTGTGAATGGAGGAGTGGTTTCCAACATTCATCAAAATTTAATTGGATCATATATAGGTATGGATATCCTCCTTCCTTTGATTTCCATCCCTTATTGTTCCAAGCAAACTACTTGCATTGTCCCATTTTCATTGGATTGGCTATTTAATTGTTTATATAAATACATGTTATGGATGTGAGATATATATATGGACAAGAGAAAAGTTATATGACCCGCACAAGAGTATTTAATTGTTTATTTTAGAGAATATTACAGAAATCTGCGAGGATCCAACATACAAAATTTTATTAAAAAATGACCCACCATTTGATCCACACACCAATCAAGATTCAGCTTTTTCTCAACCAATTTGACAGTAAATTGGAAAGTTCTGCCCAATTTTATTTTATTTATTTATTTTTAATTAATTACAAAAAACAACTATTTGAAAAATCCGATAATTTATAATAAAAGAATTCCAAATTTTAAGAATTTCGGTAAAATGCGAGAAAAATTAAACCAAATGAATACATATTTTAAACATGATTATTTGCTAAAATTTCCTGTAATTTTTTATGGAGGTTTTGGACATAGTGATGTGAATTTGGTAGATTCGGAAGGTTGAACTGCTCTTCGATCATGTAGCCGTGGTTCAAGGGCAATTCCTAGTTTCAATTGGATCATAAAGCTCTTGCTTAATCACAGAGCCCATCTTGAAATTATGGATGATGCTTGCTACAAGCTGTCAAGGCAGGCGATATGCAACTTGCTCTGTATCTGATTGCTCATGGGACTCAAGGAAATGTGAGAGTTTTAAAGAGGGATTAGTGAGTAGTCTAGTTCGACCCTTAATGTAATAGATAATGAGATCTGATCCTTGGCGTTTCTATTAAAATCTGAATTGAAATGAATGATCTTGTTGCTGTTTGTCAATTACGAATCTGTTTATAATTTGTGACCTCTCTGTAATGTATTGATTACTGGTTGTGTTCTGTCTGCTTTCTAGGATTGGCGTTTCTAGGATTGGAAGAGATCGAGAGAAGTCCTACAAGTCTGCTTTGTAGATGGGTTCAAAGACTGATACAAGGTGTGTTTTCATACAATACAAGAAAGATCGTATTTAGAGGTAGTGCTAAATAAAAAGACTTTGATCTATAAAAACAGACCATTCAGCATCCAACCATCCATTTTGATTTATGGATCATGATAAAAAAAATATTATTTTAAAATGGACGGCTGGATGCTAAATGGTCTATTTTTTAAATTTATGAACAGCTCCTTAATAAATCAGTTCTATAGATATATATATATAGTTTGGATCTAGTAATTATACACTAACGCAAGTTAGGTAGCCATAATTTATTGATAGAAAGTCTCCCCATGGAAAATAACACTGAGATGACTATCTACATATGGTGAAAAGCTTTCTTTGCAGTATTAAACGATGGGTCCATATATATAGGAAGAGTCAAGTCTTTAGCTTTTTAGAGTGGGAACTAGGCCACTTAATTCTTAGACAGGGTGCTGCACAAGGCACCCACTTGGCCACTTCTTTGGAATATAGGAAAACGACTAAAGTCTTTCTGACTTGCACGATTATGCAGAGTCAAGAAGTGAACTTTTCAACACCTGCGTGTTTGACCTGCTAGCTAGGCCCCTAAATTTACCCAATTTTAAAGACTAAAGACAGGAATAATTGTTGGACAAAGTATATATCTTTAAAGGGGGTAAATAGAGTATATACAAACTTTAAAAATAATTATCAAATAAAATTATGGTCCAATTAAATTTAACAGAAGATAAACAAGTTAATAAACTTAATTGAAAATGAGAGAATAAGTTTGAATCACAACTCAACAATTAATATAACAAGTATAAATTGAAATGCAAAAGAAGAGTTAGAGAGATTTAAACACAAGAATTTAACGTGGTTCGGTCCCCTCTACATCCACGCCTCAAGAAATCCATTTCGAGGATTTTACAATCCACTATAGGATTACTCTTTCAAGGTAGAGAAACCTTTACATAGTCTTCTTTCCAAGATGGAAGACCCTGTTGGGGATATATACTAAAAGCCATGCTTTTATGTAATAGACCTAAGTATTTATTTATTAATGAATTCTGATATTGCATTTAAATGAGAATCTGAGCTATGTTTGCATTATGTTATTTTTAATGTTATGCATGTGTGTCTTTTATTCTACATAGTAAATCATATGATGTGTAGAGTTTGGCTTACACACAGAGGATCAGATCATCAGTTCTTGTAGAATATAAGCTTATTGTTCACAGTCTGATATGGAACTGGACACACCATCGATAAGATTGTAGTACAAGATTTCAGTAGGTCTGTCTTGACTATGGGGAACGGTTTAGTTCCAACTTCTTGTGCTAGTACACTTGTGTGTATTGAATGGGACTGTTTTGGGATAATTGTTTTATACTGACATATTAAATAATTAATACCTCATGGTTATTTATGCTTTTAATCCCGAAATATTTAATATGCACATACACTTAGTAGTTGTTATCTTGATTCATAGTGAGATCTTTTATGGGTCAATAAACTCGATGAGTTGGGTAACAACATTAAGCGTATGGTGTATATTAATTATTAACGGAATCCACGTCTTGTAATATGGATTGATGATACCCCATTGATGATGCTTATAAGTTTTGATTATGTTAAACCCTGCAGGTGGATTTTGTATCCGACATATCAAATAAGTTAAGTGAAATGTCTCAAGGATATTAACAGATGTTGATTAAATAAAATTGTTAGTAATTTAATTTAATCAACGGGTATCTGTAATTTTAACGTGGAGAGATTAATAAATATTTAATAACAAAGAACTCGAAATAGAATTTCGAATAAGCAAGAGAGTGCAATTATAATTCTTTAGTGAAGTGAATTATAATTAATATTTATATTGGGAGCCCGAAACTTATTTGCTTTTAAGTTTCTACCGTAGCCTATATATATGCTATGTTGGGCAGCCTCTAGGCCAGACAAAATATTATTTCTAAATCCTAGAGGCAGCCGCCTAACAAGCAAAGCATAAAGAGAGCCACTCTCTCTTCACGTTCTGGCATATGAGGAATACGGTAGAAGGCTTGAAGAGCTTGAGCAGATTTCTAACGGTTCGTGATTTATTATTGAAATCAATCCAGACAAATCTCTTTACTATAAAAGATTCAGATTTAATTTTTTATGGCATGATCTATATGCACTATCACGAGTTCATGGGATTTCCGCTCCCAACAAGCAATTCGCAAAGTAGGTTTTCAATAGACTCGCCCCGAATTTCTTATCACCATTACAAATATATATATATATATCTATAGGGCCACATTCCCCTTACACCTTATTTTGACACCCATGTTTACACCTCGTTTTTAAAATACCATTTTAGTTGATTATAACTCTTGAATATAATTCCACTAGTGAAATTAATTTAACTATATTTTCCAAAAATGTGTCAAACAAAAATAGAATAGTGCTACCAAGAAATCAACAAAAATCATATTCTAAAAAAAAAATGCAACAACAAAAAAAAGAGGCTAAATAGTAGAACATTGCCCAAAAGATTTGTTTATCTCAGATCAAGAAAATTTGTACTCTTTTTTTTTTACAAGACTGAGTTAAGTGTTTTTGGGTTTGAGCTAATGCCTAATGGACTAACCTATACAACATATGTATACTCAGGACTTAGTCCAAGATAATGTCCCTAAATAATGATAAAATTTTGATACCTTAGACAGCGGCCCGGGGGGGGCCGGGGGGGGGCGCTTTTGAGTTGAAGTGTTTCTATTATGTGATTTTGTCAAGATTGGTTGCGAAGACTGCACGGTGTTCAGTAATTTGGAAGGACTAATGTGAGGAAATGAACATGGATCTATAGCACAAGAAAACCAATTAAATTTTCGTGATTTTGGCAAATTTGTCTACAAAGTTGCTGTGACTTTACTATGATGAAGAACAAGTGTAAAAAATAATAATAATAATAATAAAAATAAAGAATAAATGTTCAGACCCTCCCAAATAAACTCGATTTCCTCGGTCCTCACAAAGAATTACAAATACTCATTGAGAAAATAAATCAAGACAAGGCAATGAAGGAAGAGATCAAGAGATATGGAAATTAATAAAAACAAAGTCAATGATGAGAGCACATTCAAGGAAGAAGATTGAGGAAATATTAAGAATAAAGAAATATCAAAGAATTTGACTTGGTTTTGTTTTCTTCTCTATGTGTTTCTATTCTTGTGTATTTCCATATTGTTTTCTCTTATTCTCTATATAAACCCTCTAATGGTTTAGTTGTAATCAAGTAATTATCAATGAGATTAATTCAAATTTCTTCAATAACCCCTTTCTTCTAACTCGCTGCAAAGCCTTACTCTATGCCCATATGTGCACACTTAATTTGTACACATACTGACTTCTCTATACAATTCACAACTCAAGTTGCATTCACTAATGCTTTTCTTGCTCTAATTAATTTATATTTATAGGTAGAAAATCGCTACTTTCATGAACACTTTGCACACATGGATATCTCTATACAACTCACAGCTCAAGTTGTATTGACAGATATGCCTTTGTTACTCGAATGAATCCATATTTATAGGTAGAAAATCTCCCATGCAAATTAATGTAGACCGGACACCCAAAAAATACAGAGCCGGATGGACAGTACGAACACATGGATTTTTTTTACCCCGAGTAATGATACCAAGTAAAAATTCTATCGTGCTACGCACGTAGGTGAAATATATTGTATTGCCGTATTGGTAGCTTTCGTCAATGGACCAAGTTGCGGGTCAAATATATATACTGTATCGGGATGTCATTATTGATAAAGATGTTTCAACAAATCGATTAAGCTAGCAAACATCAATCCAGTGATCCAATTAATTCTGAGAAGACCATTATGATCTTCAATCTTCAGTTCATGTCCATGGACGCTGAACTACTTCAAAGCTTTCTTTAATTTTCAATATTAAATGATTGGTTACCTGAATTGGGTGTATCATCGATCACCATGGCTGGTACCAGTACCCGGGAAGAATCCTTCACCTCGCCCTCTTCCCTTCCACCGCGATATTATGATGTTTTCTTGAGTTTTAAAGGCGACGATACACGCAAGAATTTTACTGACCACCTCCTTGCTGCTTTGCGCCGTAATGGGTTTGTCACTTTCATAGATGATAAACTCAAGAGAGGGGAAGAAATTGGGCCAGAATTGCTCAAAACAATTGAAGGGTCCAGAGTTGCTGTTATAGTCTTCTCAAGAAACTATGCTGCTTCGAGCTGGTGCCTTGATGAACTGGTCAAGATCATGGAATGCAGGAGCACCTTCCAACAGATGGTTTTGCCTGTTTTTTATGACGTTGATCCGTCGGACGTGCGGGCACAGATGGGGAGTTTTGGAGAATCATTTGGAAGGCATGAAGAACGTTATGAAAAAGGCAAGGTGGAGAGGTGGAGAGCTGCGCTTACAGAAGCCGCTAATTTGTCCTGCTGGCACTTGCAAGATGTGGCCGACGGGTATTTCTTAATTATCATCATTATTATTGTTAGGACAATTCTACCCGTCCTTCCTTTTAGTCCTCCCTCTTTGTCCTCCCCAATGCATTTGACCAACTTGGAATAATTATTTTGAGAAACCGACTGTTGGATTTGATGCTCTACTTATACATATCATGAATGTAAAAAATCATATTGATCCAACGGTCGGTTTTTCAAAAAATATACTGTGACAGTTTTTTTTAATATACTTGTTTTAGGAAGATCTAAGCCCAAAGCCTGGTGAGTCTTGTTAACTATAATAATATTAAGGAAAATTCTATTCATTCTCCATTTTTTTGTCCTCCCTTGCGCATCTGACCAACTTGGAACAACTATTTCGAAAAAGCGACCGTCGGATTTGATGTTTTACTTATACTTATCATGAATGCAAAATATCACATTGATCCGATAGTCGGTTTTTACAATTTTGAAAAAAATTGTAAATAATAATGAAAAAATTGTAAAAAACCATCACAGTCTATTTTTTGAAAAACCTACCGTTGGATCAATGTGATTTTTACATTCATGATACGTATAAGTGGAGCATCAAATCCAAGGGTCGATTTCTCGAAATAGTTGTTCCAAATTGGTCAAAAGCATTAGGGAGGACAAAGAGAGGGGACAAAAAGGGAGGACGAATAAAATTGTCCATTATTGTTTGTTGTAGGAAATATAATTAATAAGATCAATTAGACTTCATTAATTTCATAGTTATCATATTTGGATCTGACCAGCCGACAGGGTAGCCAAGTGCTCAAAATGAACTCAATCCAACAAATACTTGAATTTTTTATTTAAAAAAAAAAAAACCAAACAAAAAAGTCAGCTCAAATAAATTAAAGCAATCGATCCAGAATTCACAAAGCCACTAAATTGAAGTATTTTAAGGTCAATTTAAAATTAGGTACTAACACGTACCGCTTAATGATTTAATTAGGCCTCTAGGGCACTTGCTATCCTAGAATGTGACATCAATGGGCATGGAAATAAACATGACAAAACCTCAAATTTTGACACCAATAGTATCAACATAATTTTATTTGTTTACCCACTGGGTAACTAGCTTCAAGAGTGATTGATTCGAGTGTTTAGTTGTAATTTCTTATACTTTTGTGGCATTGTCAAATTCACTTCAATTTATTCAACATTTATTTTGCCTCTGTTTCTTATTTTGGTCAACATTGGCAGGCATGAGTCAAGATTTATTGAGAAGATTATGGAAGACATTTCAAATAAACTAAATCTTCGATACTCAAATATTGTTGACTACCCAATTGGCATGGAGTCTCGTGTACAACATGTAAATAGATTGTTAAGCTTGGGGTCAAATGATGTACGCATGGTCGGGATTTGGGGGATTGGCGGAGTAGGCAAGACAACAGTTGCCAAAGCTATTTATAACCTAATACATCACAAATTTGAAGGCTGCAGCTTCCTTGCAAATGTTAGGGAAATCTCAAAGCAACCCAATGGTCTAATTGGTTTACAAGAACAACTTCTTTCTGATATCCTAATGAACAAAAAACAGAACATAAAAAATGTTGATCAAGGAATTGAGGTAATAAAACAGAGACTATGGTGTAGAAAGGTTCTTATTATTCTTGATGATGTAGATGAATTCGAGCAGTTAAATGCATTCGCCTTAAGGCGTGATTGGTTTCGTTCTGGAAGTAGGATTATTGCAACAACTAGAGACGAGTCTTTACTAAATTGGTTAAAAGTGGATGCCATATATGAGCCTGAATTATTAACTAGCAACGAGTCTCTTGAACTCTTCAGTTGGCATGCTTTTAGAAAAGACCGTCCGATCGAAGACTATGTGGATCTTTCAGGGAGTGTAGTGGGTTATGCTGGAGGACTTCCGTTAGTTCTTAAAGTTTTGGGTTGTTTCTTGTTTGACAAAAGCGTGCTTGAATGGAAAGACGCATTGGAGAAATTAAAAGTAATTCCTCACGATGATATTCAAGAAAAGCTCAAAATAAGCTTTGATTCATTAAATGATAAAGAGAAGATATTATTCCTGGACATTGCTTGTTTTTTTGTTGGAATGGATCAAAATTATACTATCGAAATACTAAAAGGTTGTGGTTTCTTCCCCGTGATTGGAATTGGAGTTCTGACTCGTCGATGTCTTCTCAGAATTAATGAATTAAACCAGCTGACTATGCACGACATGGTTCGAGACATGGGTAGAGAAATCGTTCGCAAAGAAAATCTTAACGAGCCTGGGGGACGTAGTAGATTGTGGTCTGATAATGACAGTCGCGATGTGCTTAAAAATCACACGGTAAGATCCGCATGCATGAATTTTTTGTTTCATATGTAAGATATATTAGGTTAATATAACAATGTAGGATTATATTAAATTATATATCAAGCTAGCTTACAATATGTTTGGCTAGCTCCTTAGCACAGTGTAGTATAAAACAATACCAAAGGGACAAATGCATGGCACACTTCCCTCAATTAAATGTGCAATGCAAGGCACTTCCCCAAGCATAGGTGTCCTCACCAATATTATAATAATTTCGCTCATGCAATTGACGAATATAGCACATCTTAAGTACACATAGGTGTCCTCACCAATATTATAATATTTTTGCTTATG
>JAESVK010000219.1:241849-268118 GCA_017140935.1 Hamamelis virginiana
GTATGGAAAGAAGATATTGGGGTTGCAATAACCGTACTCTTATAAATTTGTGTCACAGATTGAAACATTGGAAAAAATTTGTTGTACTAAATCGCACTTAACCTAACAATTTATTACTATCAAAACCAGCTTTATTTCTTACTTTCTTAGGATAGGATGCAACAGTCTACTTATACCTACTTTACTTGTAGTCCATCTATACCTATCGATATTTCCGTCATTTTAAAAACAACCACCCCTCCCGGATGTATGCAAATCTCATTCTTGTAAGAAAATAAGAAAGTGAAAGGATGAGGCTTCCATGCATTCACCGAGCATGGCAAGTCAGATAGGAAGAAAGCTGAAAAGACCCATAAAAAAAAATTGCCAAAATTGCACAACTAATTGTGAGGGCAAGAAATACCTAGGCCACAAGGTTTTCAGGGACTTGTACACTTCTCGCGTCCCCTTTTCCCTCGACAAATGCTGATATTACGGTCACTGCCTTCTTAAGTGGAAGCAGATTGTGACTTTTGGGCCTTCAACATGTTTGAATATTGAAGTTTTGCCCAATTACCTTGCTTCTAAGAAGAATACAAATTTTACTCTCAAAGTTTCTACAATCTACATACATCATTTAGTGAACAATCTTGTGTGGAATACAAGTAAATTTCTTGCCATATATGACTTTGGCAAGAATTTTTCCTAATTTTCCATTCGAGACCAGCATGATTACGAAGTGATATGGTATTAGCATTACTGAGGCATTTCAAGGTCAGGTCTTCGGTCAAGTTCATCTCTTGTTGAATCATCTGGAAATGCATCTGGATAAGTAGCTATAATCTTAGCCTTCATGCTCCTGAAATTAAAATAAAATTACTTTACAGCCAAATGGCGTCAAAGTCTAAAAAAAGACATACTGACGAGGATTTAAACTAAAGAGTAGAGAGCGCTGCTATTCATCCCTAAAAATGTCTCTAATCAGTCCAAGCCTTCCATTTTTCACCAAGAGCAGGGTTTGGTAAAAACGAAGAAAGAGTTAGATCATTGGCCAAATCATTATGGACACATTTAGGAACACAGTTTTTAGGGACGTTTAGCATTTTCATAAACTAAATTTGATCAATAAATTTCAAATATATCTGAGAAGATGTTGCAAAGGAAGGCTCAGCTAACGTAAACTTCATCATCAATGATGTAGTTGAAAAGTGCGGCAACTAGTAATCAAATAACCAGCTCTTATACTAACAAAATATATTAAAATAGCAGACTACAAAACAGTTAATTCAATAGGAAAATTTTCAGTTCATTAACAATCGGATGCCAATACCTGAAATTATCACATGGTTGCATATAAGATATCACTATACTTCCTAAATTTTGAGTTATCAATCTTAAGAATACAGTCTTCCTTAAAGGAACTGGACCATCATCTAAGGAAACGTGGTGATTGAATGAGGAGGTTCAAACAACAATTAAGGCAAAACGAGCATGCTAAAAGGCTCAAATTAGGATTGAGGAGTTATGTTAAGTATAAATTAGTTAAAAAGGAAAAAGATATACAGAAATGATCCTATCGGCATAGGCTTATATAAGCTTATGCCAGCATGAAGCCTATAGATAATTATATTTTGAAAAACCGACCATTGGATTAAATATTGTACTTATGCATGTCATACATGCCAAAAATCATAGTGATCCAACGGTCGGTTTCATAAAAATGTCATTGAGAAAAACTGTGACAGTTTTCAACAGTCACAACTTTTCATAGCTATATTTTGAAATTTTGACATTGGATCACCATGATTTTTGGCATGCATGGCATCCATAAGTACAGTATCTAATCCAATGGTCAATTTTTCAAAATATGCATCACATAATTATCTATGGGCTTCATGCTTACATAACTTACATAAGCATATGCTGACTAGATTAGGACTGAAAAGATATATATATATATATATATATATATATATATATATATGAACTTTCTAGAATAAGGGGAAGGAAAAATAAAGACTTAAACTATACCAAGTGAATTAAAGGTGACAACCAGAGAGCTTTTGTAAAAGAGGAGAAGATTAAGGAAGGGTTGGGGAAAATCGTACAAAGAATTCAAACTTAAGAGCATGTAGTAATACTACTAGGGACAAGATTTATATGGTTTTTTGAAGAATAAGACAACTGAAGTGAGGTATGTTATGAGAAAGGAGAAAATAGAAAAAGTTGTAGAGCTAGATGAAATTCCTATTGAGGTTTGGAAGTGTAAAAGTGATGATAGCGCAGTTTGGTTGACTAAATTGTTTAACAAGATATTAAGACTAAAAGGATGTCCGATGAATGGAGGAAAAGTACAATGATGCCATTAGGCCCATTATATAAGAACAAAGGTGATAGTCAAAGTTGCACTAACTACTGTGACAATAAAATCGGGAGTCATAAAATGATACTTTCGGAGAGTGATTGAGCAATGCTTAAAGACTCCAAACATCAGTGTAAGAAAATCACTTTGGGGAGAGTGATTGAGCAAAGCTTAATACTCCAAACATCCGTGTCAGAAAATCACTTTGGTATCATGCCACGAAGATCAACCATGAAGTCCATTTTTTTTTTACTTAGACAATTAATGGAGAAGAATAGATAAAAGGCAAAAAAAAAAAAAGATCCTTGTATGGGATTCATTAACTTAGAAAAGCATATAATAGGGTCTTAGGGGAATAAGGTGATTGTTATTAGAAAGAAAAGGAGTATCTATTAATATATTGGTGTAATAAAAAATATGTATGATGGAGCTATAACTAACGTTAGAACAACATAAGATTCGATAAATGAATTATAAATCATGAATTATAAATCATAATAGGCCTACATCAAGGATCGGCACTAAATCCTTATCTTTTTGCTTTAGTTATGGATGAATTGACTAGACATATTCAAGAAGATGTTCCATGTTGTATGTTATTAGCTGACGATATAATATTAGTTTATTCAAAATTAGAATTATAGGGAAATACCTTAGACTCTAAAGGTTTTAGTTTAAATAGGACTAAAATAGAATATAATCATATATGGAATGGAAATTTAGTCAAACTAGAAATAGAAATGAGGACATGATGCCAATTGATGGGAAGAGATACTTGTAAGATACCATTTTCCATTTTTGATATCTTGAATAAATTATTCAAAAAGATTGAGAGATTGGGGAGAACATTGCCTATAGAACTAGAGTGGGGTGGATGAAGTGAAGAAGTACTTGTGAAGTAGTGTGTCATCGTATGATGCTTATCAAGTAAAAGGGAAAATTTTACAAGACTGCTATAAGACCGTTATACTTTATTGTAGTTAATAGTGGGAAATTTAAAAACAATGTCATGTAAATGAGTAGCCAATATGAGAATGTTAAGATGAATAAATGATAGTACAAGGAAAGATAAAACAAAAACAAAAATGGATTGAATGCATTCATAAAAAGGTAGGAATGGCTCCAAATAAGAACAAGATGATGGAAAATTGTCTAAGATGATTTGGCCATGTGAAACAAAGACCTAGGAATGTTAGTGTGAAAGGGTGACGTAATTCAAATCGATGATCTGAAAAGGACAAAAGGAAGAGCGAAAATAACATGGTTAGAGGTAGTGAGAAAGGAATATGCATTTGGGATTTAACCAATGATATGACCCTTGATAGAGTTGAATGGCAAAAACAGATTAATGTAGCCAAACCCATGTGGTTGGGATTAAGACTTAGTTTTGTTGTATCAAGGTGGTTCATCTAAAACCGAGCCATTCACACTCCCACATTCCAAAGAAATCAAACTTGTCTTTTAGATTATTGATTTTAAAAAGGTGTGTTTGAACCATTAATAAACAGGAACTTTACAAATAAATATTATAGATAACTCAGCTAAACAGCATTGAACACCATCAAGTGGAGCTCAACTACACTAGTCACTTTATTACAAGCAAAGAAACTGTGGACTGTAAAGATGCATGGCATTGATACATCTACAGATAAACGAAACTACTCCCAAATCAATAAGCATCCAACCGAGATGACAGACAAGCATGTAATTAATCGGCATTAATCATAACAACTCCACAACAACTAAGTATTCAATCACAACAATAATAATGTAACCAAGAACAAGTGGTGATCATACCTCAGCTTCTGAAATATGTAATCAAGGTCAGACTTCATAGACCTTAAAAGACGTGTATTTCTTGAGAAATCGCTGGAAACCTCTGCAAAGCAATGCTCTGAATACTCATTGAAGTGTGATAGGACTGCATTGCTATCCTGCAACCTTCCCAATCTGCAATATGGGACAAAAAAAAAAAAAAAAAAAAAGATAAATATGTACACAGTAGAAAACAGATAGTCAGGTATCATCCTGAGGAAGCAACAGATGCCACCTAAATAAAATTTAAAAAAAAAAAGGGGGGTGAGAAAAAATGCTAAGGTCAAGTTGCCTGCCATACAAAACCCAAATCCACCTAAGTTTCCATTTTGTGCATACAACAAAAATAAGCCAGGAATTCCTGAGTGACCATCACAGGTTTCTGCTTTTGGGAGAAATCCTGGTTTAATCCACCAATCAAACATTTCTGCAGTTGGAGGAATTATTCGGCAAAGAAGAATGCGCAGCAATTAACCTTAAGAGGAAGAAGAGAGTACGGGTACGATGGTTCATCCAACATAGGTAAGTCCTCACCCAGGTATTAACAGTTCACTTTACCTCTCAAGGCTCCATAGCACCTGCATTCATGGCATTGACAGGTCATGATAGAAAGGTAATTGCCTTGGTGGACCTGTTGAGAGCTATATTTATTTACATTGAGGGTTTTTTTTTTCTCTTTCATAAACATGATAAGGATAGAGCCGGCCCTAGTTTGGGCTGAACTCATGTTTTCCCCCATGAAGCTCTTCTTCTTCTTACCTCACAACTCTCTTCTTATTTCCTAGAATGGAATCAGAGCAGATATTCCATATGGTCAGTCTGTGCCATTTTAAGTTAAATATTACACTGGCGACAGTTCTCTGTTGATTTGTGATTGGTTTTGCAAGAATTGATCTAGTTTCTTTGTTTTTTGGACTGTAACATCTAGTAGTGGTAATTGTGTAATGGATAAGCAACAGCTGCCACTAATGATGTTAAAATTATTCCCACGTCCTCAACTAAGAGTGTTGGGATGCAAATCACTTTTGTAAACTTAAACAGTGCAAATTACTTGCTATGGGTCAAGTATATGAAGGTGTATCTCGGAACCAAGGGTAAGTTAAATTGAGTACCTCTAGTCATGCATCCAAGACTGATAAAGATTATGAAGAATGGGAGCATAACAACTATATGGTGATGACATGTTTGTGGAATAGTATGGAGCAATCTGTTAGTGATAATGGGATGTTCCTTGACACAAAAAGAGATTTGGAACCCTGCAGGGGAAACCATTCATTGGGACAAAAAAAAAAAGTCCCACGGTTGTATGAGCTGTATGAGAGCTTGGCTGAGTATTATAGTTCGATTAAGGGAATGTGTGATGAATTAAATCAATATCATTCCCTAATAAATGAATAGGAAACTTATACCGAGAGAGAGAGAGAGAGAGAAGGAATTTAAAGTTTCCAACTTGAAAAATATCGTTTGACACTACAAAATGAGATAGTGACACTTGTAGAAACTAGCTTTAAATTAGATTTCAATCTACCGATTTCCTCCACAAGGGGCCTGTTTGGGAACTTCGAAAACTGGGTCTGGCCAGTTCTGATCTCTTTCTGTTATATGGTTTTTATGTAAACCAGCTTACAGTTGGTTTGAAAAAAACTGTGTTTATGCCTTATTTTTTGGACAGGATTGAACTCACCTACAAAAAAAATGCACTTACCAAACAATACTAAATAAAAACCAAGACAGACTTATCCTCAACTGGCCAGGTTCTTAAGTTTGCCAAACACCCCCAAGATATCTTTCAATGGCCTAATTTTTAAAGCACCGGTATGAAATTGATAAACACACAAGGAATTGATATATTCAACCTCAAGATCATCATTTCTTCCAATCTTTCACCCAGAATGTGTTCTCAACTGATCCTGAGACTTCTTCTCTCTTGACTTTCTATTTGATTCACCAAGTTGTTATATCCAGTTTCCATTATTTTTCCCCAAACAGTAACAGCCACTACAAAGGTGACTTTTGACATTGGAGTTCCTTTAAGTGAATTTTGCTTAGGTGGTTTATTGTCCATTCTGAAATTGCAAGCATAAATGAGATCTCTCCACCCAAGTTGGTTTGTGCAGATTGGGTTAATTTGGTCGCTTTCCTAGTCAAAACCAGGTGGAAGTGAAAATTCATATCAATTTGGATAATATCCCTTCAACAGCTCGACGGCTATGATGACCATGAATTTTATTAAAAATGTTTAGCATATAGAATAGGACTGTTTTGACTAATAAATGTCTAATACCTTAGCTTGTGTACAAGCTTAAGTATAAGAATTGAGAAATAAGTCAATATTATGGATTATGTTGAAATTCTAATAACTATTTAAGATTTGATTTGATTTGATTATAATTATGTAATGCCATATAATTGATAAGGATGTTATAACTTTTGTGTAATTATGATTAAGTTATTTTAATAAGGGCCGGTAATGAAGAAATGAAGAAATGTAGAAAGAGCATAATTGATATTATATAATTTCTCAAGGATATTTTTTAATGCAAAGTTAGGATTAACTAGATAAATCAATCAAGAATTTGTAGAAGGATGGGGAAAAAATCTAGAGAACAAGAAAATATTATATATGGAGGGGAATGAAGTATAAAGTTTCAAATACTATTATGCCTACATTTATTCAAGGGAAAAGGAATATATAAGACCATGATGTTAAATTCCATTCGCATTCTACTCTTACAATTTACAAAGAATGGGAAGTCCCCACTATATTGCTAAGGCTTTCATGACACTTAACAAAAAAAAAAAATCTAATGGTTGAGCCATAGCTGTGAAAAGCGCGCCTAAAGCATGCCTAGGCACAAGGCGAAGACGCAGGCGGGTGCAAGCGTTGGGCCTGGCCTGAGGCTAGGCAAGGAGCAGTCCCTCAGGCCCCAAAAAAGCGCCCCTGATGGATTTAGGCCCCTTTAGCAATTTTTTTTGTTAAAGTTGCTATTGTAATTTTTCCCAACCATTAGATTCTGATCAACGACTTAAGAGGAAAAAAGAAAGCGAAGGAAAGAAGAAGAAAGAAAACAAAAGAAGCACAAGCATCTTCTTCTCCAGCAGCCTTCGTCAATCTCCTACAGCCCCTATAGGTAAGTTGTCTTCTTCTTCTTCTCTTTCTGCTTCTCCTTCTCCTTCTATTCTCTGCAGCTGCTGATGGCACTTGTGTTTTTCTTTTTTTTACTTGGTCCGGTCTTCTTCTCTACAACTGCCAATGGCATTTTTTTTCCCTGCTGGTGTTTTTTTCCCTCCCGCTGCCTGCAGCCAAAGGCCTTTTTGTTTTTTTTTTGCTGCTGCCGAGTGCCAACAACACTTATTCCTCTTCTTCTCCTCCTTATTTTCCTTCCCCTTCTATTCTCTGCTGTTGGCTGCTGCTGACGGCACAAGTTCTTTTTTTTGCTTCTAGATTGTCTGGTCTTCTTCTTCTATTAGTTCTATGCATTACAGCTGGCCTGCTGCTGATGGCATTATGGACCTTCTCCTTCTTTCTTTCTTTTTTTTAAGATATTTTTTTCTTTTTGCCCCATGCTCTGTTCTTCTATTAGTTCTACGCTTTACTGCTGGCCTGCTGCTGATTGCAGTATGGACCTTCTCCTTCTTTCTTTCTTTCTTTCTTTTTTCTTTTTTTGCTCCATGCTCTGTTTTGAACCTACAACCTTTGTGTGATTGCACAATGCTCTAACCAATTGGGGCCAAAAAAATGAGAGTATTCAATTATTTATGTGTAAATTGATTTATTTTTCGTAGTGATATTTAATCAAATATTTTAGTACTAGTTTTGTTAAAATGTGCGCCTCACTTCCCTCATGCCCGCACTTTTTTTTGCGCCATGCGCTTAGGCCGTAGGAGCCCTTTGCGCTTAGGGTGCGCCTTGCGCCTTTAATAACTATGGGTTAAGCATTACTCCTATTATGTATATCATAGTGTTTGAAGTATCTCCCATCAAAATCCTGTACCTAACCTAGTGAATGTCACACTAATGCTCTTACAAATAGCCAGCTCAATTCAAACTCTATTATAATCCCACAACTGCTTCTAGCTTTATTATACCAGCCAAACCTAGCTAAAATTTTAAGCTGTTCACAGCTCTAAAACAGAAATCTTATATATATATATATATTCATTTCTTCCCTGAGTACTTCAATTATTTTATCCAAAAACATGGGTTCTTCCTTATTTTCCATTCATGTTGATTTTTATGGTCTCCCTTTCCTCTAACTTAGTTTTCAATAATCATTTTCTAAAATATTTACAGTAAAAATAAGAAGAAGAAATCCCTTGAAACAACACAAATCTTCTTTTAACCTCTACTAGTTCGCCAATAGTTTGTAATTTGTAATAGTAGAAGAAATCCCTTGAAACAACATCAATCTCTGGGAAAAAAATAATAAAAATAATTTGAATTTTATTTATATTTATTTATTACTTTATTCTTTGCTGAAATTCAAACAGCAAAACTTAGCATTTCTAAGCACAATAGTTTGACCATGAAAATACCATATGTATATACAGTTCATAGCATCCGATCAAGATAGCTACAAAGAAGCATACCACATACGCAACAAAATAACATCATTGTTCTATAAATAAATTTTTCAATTATAGCAATTCTGAAATTTAACACTAAATGCCACAGCATCCGATCAAGATAGCTACAAAGAGCATACCACATATGCAACAAAATAACATCATTGTTCTATAAACAAATTCTTCAATTATAGCAATTCTGAAATTTAACACTAAATGCCACATTCCAAGCCTAGAGCGTACAAATATATTTTAAATCCTTCAATCAATAACCCGATACGTAATCTGAGAGATCTAGCCAATGAATTCAATAGCATATTACATATATATATATATATATATATAGAGAGAGAGAGAGAGAGAGTACATGAGGTGCTGCGATTGCTTGAGGGAGTCGAGATCCTCCGTATTGACTAGGGTTTTGAACTCCCGGGAAACCTCTTCGGAGGCCGCTCTAATTGATTCTTTCTCCGATTGCTCCATCACAAACTCAGAGAGAGAGATGTGGAAAAGCGGTTCGGTTGATAAATTTACAAACCGGTACGCTTGGGCTCCAAGGCCCAAGTTGTTGGACCAATAGATTAATGGGCTTTTAAACTGGACTCTGGCTGGACCAGATCAAGGCCTAATGAAAATTTAATTAAAGGGTAATGTGAGAGTAACATATCCCTTCATGATTATTTGTCATCACACAACCTTCGTTATATGAAAGGGTTATGTATACACACATAAGTATTTTATATTGTTTGGTCCAATAGTCTTTTTAACGTAATAAATAGACAAAGAAATTTGAAAATCCCAAAGACCTCACAATATAAAATCGGACCTCACAGTATAAAACTCTAAAATAAGGGATTTTTGGCTAATTTTTCTTCATAAAATCAAATCAAAAGGTCCTGCCCAAGTCTGTGATTGCCATTGTAGCAAACCTTCATTTGTGATGCTTCTTATAATCTTATAATTTATAGATTGTAACTATTTCAATGTATTTCAACAGGCCCAGTTTATTTGAGCTAGGCCCACAGTAGACCCAATTAATGAGGCATATAGGGTTGGTCCAAATTGACAAATCCATGGTCCAACCCAAACTTGGTTTTGGGTTGGATCTTGATTGATACAAAAGATGGGCATTTCCTCCACTAGGATGAATTAAATTTAATGTTTATGGAGGTATCATGTCACCTTTGGGCTGCCCCTTTGTCACACTTTGACTCTCCAAGCTGCCTCCAACACAATTTTACCTAGTGGGTTCAAAGGGTTCTCTTTTTTTTTTTTTTTTTTTTTTTTTTTTGGGTTATTTATACATATTTATATCACTAGGTTTAAGGGTCTTTTTAATATTAGAAATACATAAAAGAATTTAAAAATCTCACAAATCTCATTGTGGATGTCATAGTAGAAAGCTCTAAATTCAGAGACTTTTAAATAATTTTCCTTTTTTTTTTTTCCAAACAGCATGAATCTTCCTCTATTCAAATTCCCTAATACAAACAAACGGTTGTCCATACAATTATATGTTTGAATTCGAAATTTCTCTATAAAAATAGGGACTTCTAGCTTTTTTTATGAAACTACAATAGTAATTTTCTTATGAGTACTTACACATATAAACTTATATGAGGATTTGAATTTTTAGTCAATGTAGGATAAATATTTTAAAAAACTAACTGTTGAGTTAGATATTCTTTTTATCCATGTCATGCATGCCAAAAATCACAGTGAGTTGATATTTACTTTCTAAACTCCAGACTATGAAAAATTGTGATAGTTTTCACTATTGGATACTGTCATAATTTTTTACTATCACGGCATTTTACTATCTGTATTTTATAAAGTGACGATCGAATCATTGTAATTTTTAGCCTGCATGACATTAATGAAAAGATTATCTAATCCAACCTCAGTTTTTCAAAATACCTGTCTCATATTGGTTAAAACTAGATCCTTATATAAACTTATATGTGTACGTACCTATAGAACAGAACTCAACAATATAAATATCCTACCAAAGCTATTCTAGAAGCAATTTCGGTTCTACCTAAGGCAAAAATATCCTAAAAACCAGAACACTACTTTATCTATAAATAATACATTTCCAATATCCCAAATTTTAAAAATTACTAAGCTAAACCCTCCATTTTCAACTCTTTTCTCTCCAAAATAAACATTTTCTCAAAAAAAAAGAAAAAAATAAACCTTTTCTCAAAACTAGAGGTGGTAGCACATGTGATGCTTGTGCACCCAGAACACCTTAATTGTCCTACCATAATGCAAGAGAGAGAACAGGGATATTGAATTCAAAGTTTAAAACTTCTATCACAAAAAATGTGTTGGGTGATTCTATGACCACCCACATAATTTGCTAGTAGAATCCTCCACTTAATAAATTTTTTATTTTTATTATACTCACAAAATACTATTATCGACAATATTAGATAAATAAATAAAATCATATTACTTCCTGCATCCACTTTTTTCTTTCCATGTTCATATATTTTCCATAAATCCTACTCTCAAAGACCTTTACAGTCTCATAATTACATCTTAAAAACTATAATAAAAATATATGTTTGTTGATCAATGGACAATGGATAATGAACTAGTCATGTGGGAGAATTCCAACAATGAAAAGATGTATTTTTTTCAAGTATGATTTACATTTTTTAAGTTTTTTTATCTTCAATTTTTGTTTTTGTTTAGTCCTTTAATATTGAATATCAGTCAACGTTCAGGTAGGACTACTTAAATATCTCACTATATTTAGTCATCCCAACTGAACATATAAAAACATGTTCAGTAAGAATTATCGAACATTACAGAATGTTCATTACGCACCCGTAGAATATCATCACATGCATATCCAATACTAGTCAGCCGAATATATTATAATATTTAACACACCAAGTTCGAACCTTCCCACATTCATATCTAACATACCGTTATATTTTTATAGTCACTTCCTAAAAATTCCAACCAAAGAAGGTATTTGTTGATCAATAGACAATGATCTCGTCATGTTGGATGATTCTAACAACGAAAAAGATGCAATTTTCAAATATAATATACATTTGTTAAATTTTTTTTATCTTCAACTTGTGATGTATTCAAACCTATAATACCAAACACCAATCAATGTTCATATAAAACTAATTGAATATCTTAGTATATTCAGTCCTCTTTATCGGACATATAGACACATTCAGCATGCGATATTAAACATTGCAGAATGTTCATTAAGCACTAGTTGAACATCGCAGAGGTTGTCGTGTGGACCTTCAATTTTTCTCTTAGTACTGCAAATTTTGAGAAGTTTAGAGGGAGTGGTTGAGCTATTATATCCTAGAAGCAGCATGCTTGAAGCTATTGCATCGAATGTTCTCTATAGTGGTGCAAACCGTTTTGAAGAGAACGACCTAACTAGTCAATACCTCAACCATACCCTATTTCATTTTTTCTACAACGATCTTCAATTTTAAGATAATGTTGTTCTATAATTTTCAAAACAGTAAAAGTGGACTGACATTTCAAGATATTAGGATGTCTTTATAAGACCCGTACTCACTATAAATATACAAAAATGATTATTTAAGAATCGGTCCTTAAGTTTAATTTAAGGATAACTCACCAATATGATCGTTATTTTGAAAAATCAATCTTTGGAATAGACAATTTTTTTATGTATGTCATGTTTGCCAAAAATCACAGTGATCCAACAATTTATTTTCAAATTACAGACTGTTAAATAATTATTACAGCATCCAACGGTAAATACTGTTATAATGTTTTACGAACTGTATTTTGAGTATTTTGAAAATCGATTATCAGATCGATTTTTTGCAGACATGACATATATAAAGAGTGACATACATAAAAATTCTCTAATCTAACAGTCGATTTTTCAAAATACCTGTCCGGCCTGTGTGAACTATAATATGATAAGTGATCCTTAAATTAAGCTTAAGATCATGTCCTTAAATAATCATTTTTTATACAAGAATATTTTGATTAAATTTTTTCTTTTATAATTTTCATATTTTGCCTAACAAGAGAAACTTACCTCAACTACAAAAGCCCAAGCCATAGCAACTTACTTTTACTATTTTATCCCACCAGATTTTGCAGGCTCAACAATCAGTCTCAAAAATTGCTCAATGTTATATTGTTTTTTGTTGTGTTTTTAAAATTTTATCTTTGGTCAAAATATTATAAAAAAAGAAAAAGAAAAAAGCAGCAGCAGTATATTGTTTTTGTTTTTTTGTGTTTTTTAAAATTTACCTTTGGTAAAAAAATAAATAAATAAATAAAATAAATGCAGCAGTACAATGCAATAACCATTCTTGCAATTGCAGTCTTCATATGTGCATCAAGTCAACCATCCTCTGCTACATTTTCAAACTTCTAAACATAATAACTCTGCAACAGAAACTCCCCTTCCGATCTTAAAGTCCAACACAAAACCCCAAGAAGTAAACAACAAAGTTTTCAATCATGAACTCTCTCTCTCTCTCTCTCTCTCTCCAGCCCCCAATCCAATATTTCTCAAAACCCACCCTGCAACTTCATACCCACTAAACCCTAATTTCTTCACAACAAAAGCAACCAACCTGAAAACTCCTAGCTACTTAGGGTTTAATTTTACAGGGTTTCCATCATTTCTTTCTGCAACTCTTTCACCCCTACAAATAAAGATCCCCAGAAACCCTAATCCCTCTATATACACACACAATACATGAAACTCTGTTTCAAAACTAACTGCCCCACCTACAGTCAAAACCCTAATTTTCATTTTCTCTCTCTAAAATCACCTATGTTACAGACAATGATGACGATCTATATACAACAAGAAAGCAGTAAAGATACCATATCTTAAGCCTGAAATATAGGATCTCTTCCCCTTCTACAGCAGCCACAAACCCTAGGTTTTTTTCACACCCTATATACGTACACAATCAGACAACCCCTTTTCTCTTGGGTTTCGTAAAACGAAATCTTAGCACTTTAATGTCTTTCTTTTTTAAAAAAAATTTTGCTGAAGAAATTAATTAGCAGAGTACCCCCACAGGGACAGAGGCAGAGCCCATGAAAAGGATTTTAAAGCAAAGCACGCTCATCTGAGTATTTCACATGAAAAAGGGTCAGATTTTAGAGAGAGAAAGTAGAGAGAGAAAGACATTGGAGGTGCATGAAATGGGACAAAAAAAAGTAGAAAGCAAAGTACCTCCACGCGGGAACAGTCCTTTAAATCCTCTCTGCACCAAAAAGATATACATACATTATATATATATATATATATATATATATATATATATTATATATACAGGAGAGAGAGAGAGAGCACGAAGCTCGAGGAACAGAGAGCCTTTCACTCCCACTTTTAAAACGCCTCGAATTTCAACACATAAAAAAGGCAAGAATCCTCCCCCTCCTCACCCACAAACAAACCCTAAAATCCTAGGGTAGCCTAGGTGGGTTAGATGCATGTTATGTTATGGCCATGCATGGTCATGAAAGGTTTAATTCGTCATGCATGACATTGACATGATGAGGGATCAAAAGATACTGTTGGTGTACGGTGAGATTCTTACTGTAATTGTTTTGTGTACATATATGAATATTGTTGTGAACGTGCACTGACGGGTGGGGGCCGGTATAAAAACCGCATTTGTTCGCTTTCAGAGATTGCCGAAGGCCAAAACTGCACGGCTATCTCAGTGATTGGTCAGAAAATGCTGGGGTTTTTGGGAAAATTTCTTTTCCTTTATTTTTTTTTTTAAATTTATTTCCCATTAAACCATTTTTTTTTTTAATTAATTATTGTGCGGGAGAAATGGATTAGTGATTTACTTGCCTTATTTAGCAAAATACGTACCCGTGTCATGAAGTGGAATAATTTTGATTGAAAAGCCCCCTTGGTAAGGACTAAAATGTCATCAGTGTGGAATATGGGGTCAGTCCTTAACTGAACTACTCCGATATTTATTCCTTTTTTTTATTTTTTTCCTTTTTTTTTAATTTTATTGGAAATTATTTACTTTTCTTAAAAGTTTGTTGGGTTTAGTTCAATGAAATTTAATGGGTTTTTTTTTTTTTTTTTTTTTTGGGATCTATGTTTTAATAGGGTAATGTTATTTTGAATGTTGGCATTCTTACTAAAAATTTATTATTTATTATTTATTAATTAATTAATATAATATGCCAAATTAATTGTGTTGATATACTATATTAACATGGCAAGGATTGTATTATAAAGCCTGCCTTACGTGGAGTGGTATAAAGTGACCTGTTTAGAACATCTTCAATGGCATAGTGCAAATTTAGAGAGTGAAATCCAATTTTATGCATAGCTAAGGTAGAAATGGATGGTCATTTGATTTCAAGTACTCCAATAGTCCAATGATGCACTATCCATTTTTTACTCAACTACCTTTTTGAAGATAAATTGTGTATTAAAACGAAAAAGGAAAACATAAGTCGGAATTTTAAAATGATAAAGTGATCCTAAGTTGACACCACAAATGGGTAACATGACAAGATTATGCATTGATGTATCGATCTGAATCCAAATTTGAATCAAGTTTTGCGTCTTATGCATTTTGCATCCACCATTGGAGGACCATTTTTTGTGTCAAGATGCAGAAAATGGATTTACTTCTTAATTTGCAGCCACCATTGGAGATGCTCTTAGAACCAATTACAGAAAAGGATTTGAAAAACTCACCGTTGAATTAAATACATTTTTATGCATGTCATGTATGTCAAAAATCACAATGATCCAACAATTGATTTCTAAAATATGTCACTGGAAAACTGTGGCCTTTTTGTTCTTCAAAATGTCATAGTTTTTTTAGTCAGCATGTTAAGAAATCATTGTGATTTTTTATATGCATGTTATACAAAGAAGAGTATCTAATACAGGTTTTTTAAAATATATTTTGAAATAGTCCATAAGCATGTCACATTACGTAACTTCGCATAAGGTGCACATTATAATAGCGCCTTTGATTAACACGATATGCTACATTTTTTTTTTTTACCTAAGGGAAGATTTTATCCCATGTTGTCCATTTTATAATGATTATAAGTTTTCACTAACACATATTAACTAATTATTAGTTCATATTGTAATGCCAAATTAATCGATAAGAGCAATATTGTCAAAAAATTTGTTTGTTTATATGTTCACTCTAAAATTTTTAAACAGAATTGTAGACACCTCATTTTTGGCTTAAAGAATTTAAGTCATTATTTCATGGCATATTGGTTTAGAATAATAACCAGTCAATTTTGGAGGAAATGACCTCAAAACCTTAGTTTCCAAAATTATCATTTTCTTTAGGTAGATAGAGGCTATTATCGCGTGTAATTTTTTGAGTCGGAATCGATTGATTCATTTTTCATTTAGTTTTTAGAGATTTTAGGAATGTCCATGTCAAATTTCATGTTATTCCGATCGAAGCTCGATAGGCAATAAGAACTTTTGCTACTTTAAGGGTAGAATTGTCATTTTCCTCGCATAATTTCCAAATGACCTCCGAATTCGTTCTCGTTTTTTTCATTGGGTTTGTATGGATGTTTAAAGTCTAGTTAGATGATTGATTTGAGCATGACATGTTTCGAGTGCGATTTGGTTCATAATGGTTCATAGTGGTTAATTGACCATCTCTAGGGACTGTTTGGCAAATTTAAAAACCTGACCAGCTGAGGATAAGTCTATTTGGTTTTTATTCAGTACTGTTTGGTAAGTGCCTATTTTCTGCAAGTTAGTTCTCAATCCTATCCATAAAATAAGGCAAAAACACTGTTTTTTTCAAACCAACTCGAAGCTGGTTTATATAAAAACCATATAACAGAAAGAGATCAGAATTGGCTAGACCCAGTTTTCATAGCTCCAAAACAAGCCCCTAGAGTTTTGACCTAATTTGGCTATGGTCAATCTATTTTTTCAAAATTAATATTTTCAGAACTTAAAATGTTTTCAAAATGATTTTCAAAACATATCTCATGAAGTGGCATTTGTTATTTAAATCCAATTGGTTAGTGTATTTTCAAAATCTAATTTAAGCTGAAATGGCTCATAACAGCTAACCAGATGGGTTTAATCCAACCCGTTGACTTTGGTCAATGATTTTTGAGCCTAAAACCTTCTAAAAACATAGAGGATTGAGTACTGGTCGTTTTGGATTTTGAATAACCGAATTTGGATAGATATTGAAGAAGATATGCCCAAAACAAGTTGGAGAGTCCTAAATGGACTCAAACTTGGAGAAGGCCTGGTGATCGTCCAAGCTAGGACGGCCTACTGTCCTAGGGCTGGACGGCCACTAGCCTAGTTTTCCCAATTTTGGTGAAAACTCCAAGTTTTTTATTTTTGTTGGACTCTATCCACTTTTAGTCCGATTTCTTTCTAGTTTATTGATAAAATCCAATTACAAGGACCCTAGGGAGATTCAATGTAAGCCCTAGGATCAGTAGGAATAAAATCTAATCTCAACCGTCCATGCTTGAGCCAAAAATCTATAAATAGGACTGTTAGCCTTTTGACTTTAATCCAACTTTGTTGAATGATTTTGATGATAACAAATATTGTCCTGTGTTTCTAATGGTTTCCATTTTAGTGTAAATTTGCAAGATAGGATCCAAGTCATTAATGAGGAAAATCAAAGAAAGTGAAGCTCAAGCACTATTTGGAAGATCATTAAAGCTAAGCTCAAGTGAATTAATTGCATATTCACTAAGGAGCATGGAGCAAAGAGCTATAACATTGTGTGTGTGTGTGTGTACACGTTCCTGATCTTGTAAAGATGTCCTTACGTGTCATATCATTAGCCCACTTTCACTGGGATATATTTTTTGAAGAATCAATCGTTGGATTAGATAATCTTCTTATATATGACATGTTTGCTAAAAATCACAGTGATCCAACGGTCGATTTTCAAAACAACGATCGATTTTCAAAATAAAGACTGTTAAATAATTGTTAAAGCATCTAACGGTAAATCCTATTAGATTGTTTCACGGACTGTATTTTGGAAACAAATTGTCGAATCATTGTAATTTTAGGCAGACATGACATTCATAAGAAGATTATCTAATCCAACGGTCGGTTTTTCAAAATACCTATCCTTTGACTCCTATAAGGGGTGGGCTAACACTAAGATAAATAAGAACGTTCTTACCTGATCATAATTCTATATATATATATATATACAAAATGATCTAGTCAGCATATGCTTATATAACTTTATATAAGAATGAAGCTATTAGATAATTGTGAGATGCATATTTTAAAAAACTAATCGTTGAATTAGATACTATACTTATGCATGTCATGTATGCCAAAAATCACAGTGATCCAACAATTGGTTTCCTGGAAATGTCACTAAAAAAACTATAATAGTTTTTAATAGTCACAATTTTTCATAGTCTATATTTTGAGAATTGACATTGGATCATGATTCTTGGCGTACATGACATCCATAATATGAATATATAATCCAATGGTTAGTTTTTCAAAACATGTATTCCACAATTATTTATTAGTTTCATGCTCACATAACTTAAATAAGCATATGCTTACTAGATCGAGACTGTATATATATAGTCCCATCCTGTGTCGTACATATGCTTCAATGTAAGGTGCACCTTATAACAACATCCCTGTACACACACACACACACACACACACACACACACAGAATTGTGATCATGTATGAACGTTCTTACCTAACTTAGCGTTAACCCACCCCTTCTAGGAGCCATCGGATAAGTATTTTGAAAAACTGACTGTTGGATTAGATAATCTTCTTATGCATGTCATGTTTGAAAAAAATTAAAGTGATCCGACGATCAGTTTTCAAAATACAAGCTATAAAATACTTTGACAATATTTACTGCTACATGTTGTCACAATTGTTGACAGTCTATATTTTGAAAAACTACCATTGGGTCACTATGATTTTTTGCAAACATGATATATATAAGAAGATTATCTAATCCAACGGTCAATTTTTCAAAATACTTATCTAAATGAAAGTGTGCTAACGATAAGATAGGTAAGGATGTCCTTATAGGATTGGGACTGTATATATATATAGTCCCCATCTATGCCACAATCATGCTTCAGCATGATGCTTAATTTAATTGTGGGATATATATTTTAAAAAATTGATCGTTAAATTAGATACTTATGCCAAAAATCATTGTGATCCAAAGGTTAGATTCTCATAAATGATACTAAAAAATTGTAATAGTTTTCTAGGAGTGTGCAAAAACTTGCCCAACCCACACAAAACCGTCCGAACTGAACCAACTCAAACCAACCAGTGCGGGTAGGGCAGATTGGGTGATTTTTATGACTATATTGTCGGTGCGGCTCAATTAGCAGGTTGCACTTTTAAAAACCATCAATGACCCAAACCAACCCGCTAGACTTATATGTATTACAATAATATATAAAAAATTCATCACACCCACAATCCCTTAAGCATGTAAAAGTCTTAGTTTTTTTTCTTTTTCTTTTTCTTCTTTTCTAGATGCTTAGAGTTCATTAAATCAACATTTTATGCTTGTTTAAGATGATCAATTTGAAAAAAATGAAGGATTATAAGTATAATAAATAGAAAAATCTATTCTTTGATTGGCTCAATTTAATGAATAAAGTTATGATAATAGTTTGAGTCACAATCCGCTCAACCCGTCCAATTTGATGGTTTGAAATTATGAAGAAATTTAACCAACATGCCAATTTTTAAGAACAACGGTTAGGTAACAGTTTGAAAATTTTGTTACCTGTAAAAAAGGAAAAAAATTGGGTTGGTTGGTAGTTTTATCCCAAACCCACTCTCAACTGAACCTCGCACACCAAAACAATTTTCATCAGTCACAATTTCACAAAGTCTTTATTCTGAGATGTTGATCTTGTAATTTTTTTTGTATACATAACGTATATAAGAAGAGTATCTAATACAACAGTCGATTTTTCAAAATACATATCTCATAATTATCTATCAACTTATACGGTAGCTAAAATAAGCATTAGCTTAAGGGGTGATTTATATACAGTTCCAAAGACAATTATATACGGATTTCATGCTTACATAAGCTTATATAAGCATATGTTGACTTAATCATTTTTGGATGGGTATTTTACCTCAATATTGCTGAGGTTTCAATCAATTACAGAAATAAAGTTCACATTGAAATAAATACAGAAATATAATTTTTTTGACGAAAATGCCCTTCAATAATACATAATCACCATTTTAAAAAGAAATTCCCAAATTTGTTAAAGATCGCCAATCCCAAATTTTTATACAATTACTAATTTTGTTGATAATCAATATTTTATGAATAGTCAAATCACATTTAATAAGTAATGATAACAAATCAGAATATATATATATATATATATTGTGATTATCTGTAAAAATTGTAAATTGGTGATTCTATGTTTTTTTGGGTATTATGTGTAATTTTGGTGATCATTGAGTGTATGACAGTTCGGTGATTATATGTATTTTTTGTCATTATACATATCCTGCATGCATTTAATGTTTAATGGGACAAGTGAAAACAGGATTTTGTATTAAAAAGTTTTGAAATGACATGTACGGACAGTAATTGGTGATCGGTGATTGTTAACAAAAATTATGATTATTAGAAAATATAGTGATAGGTGACTTTGTGTAAATTTGGTGATTCTTCGTATTATTTTCAAATGAAATTTGAATTTTTTTTTATCGTTAAAAAGACAAAATGTCTATTTTTATGTAGGGAACTTCATTTCCATAATTACCAATATAAGCTTCATCTATGTAATTATTTTCATGTATGTAATGTCCCTTATGGATTTCTATATACAAACATAATTATAATTATAGGAAAATGATAAAGATGGCGTAACACAGGATCCCGTCCTAAAACTGGTGGCAAAGTTGAGGATAGAATGGTAATTTGAAAAGGTTGAAAAGACGCTGATGGACTAGAGAGGGAAGGAGACAGAGAGAGCGCGACAAGGGTTATTTTGGAGGGCAGCGGGTTACCTTACTAAATTATGGCGCAGTGCAAAGAAACAAAAGACTAGAGAGCAGCAAAGACGTAGGTGTACCCTGTACTGTAGGAGCAAAATGCCAAAAGGACAGGAGGAGGCACGGTTTGTGAGTAATTTTGGGAGAATGATGGCCACATTGCTCATGGTGAATCAATGTTATGGCTCCACCACCCCTACCATATTCTCTCACCCAGATTCCTTTGGTCCCACTCATTTGGAACAACAGAAATAACCTTTTGTCCCTATCCATGAAGCGTTGAAATTTGCTATTGATCTCACATCCGATCAATGAGTGTTGATCAACCGTATGATAGCATGACATTTCATCAATAAAGGAGATCTAAGGACTGAAGCTTAAAACATATATTGTTCATATATATATATATAAAAGTAATCTAGTGAGCATATGCGCACTTTAACTAAAATCAGCAAATAACATAAGCCTTTGAATTCCCATTTACTTAATGGATGATTCATCTCAAGATTCCAATTCAAGGGTTTGTGTTTTTTGTTTACTTTAACTTAAAGTGCGCATATGCTCACTAGAACATATATATATATATATATATATATACACACACACACACACATACACACAAAAATGTTCCTATCAGCACATGCTAACTTTCACAAAAATCAGCATAATATTCATAGATAATTGTGGGATGCATGATTTGAAAATTTTACTAATGAATTATATATTATACATATAAATGTCATGCATGCCAAAAATTACTGCAATCCAACGGTCGGTTTCTTAGATAGGTCACTGAGAAAAACTGTGACAATTTTTAGCAGTATGAATTTTTCACAATTGTGATTATTGATATACATGACATCCATAACAAGAGTATTTTATCTAACGGTCAATTTTCAAAATATGCATCTCACAATTACCTATGAGGATCATGGTGACTTTCGCGAAAGTTAGCATGTGCTAATATGAACATTTGTATATATATATAGAGTCCTAATCTTATCAGCTACACCTCATTTTAACTAAAATCAGCTAAGAACACAAGTCTTTGGATTCTCATTCACTTAATACATTATTCATTTCAAGATTCCAATCCAATGGCTGAAGAGTCTTAGCTGATTTTAGTTAAAATGAGGTATCCCTTAAAAGAACATATATACACACACACACGCGTGCTCATTTAATTGGGACAATTTATCAAAATGACATGTTAAAGACCAACCGTCGAATTATCATGATTTTTGGCATGCATAACATGCATAAAAAGAATATTTGGGGCTCGTGTTAGCTTTTCCCAAAATCACTTTTGGAGAACTATATCTTCATATATTTCTTTAAAGTAATATTCAAATTATGTTTTCATATATCAAAATTTTCATACTAGAATTAATAATAGCAAAAGTTGTGAGGTCTTAACTTTTGCTACAATCGATCACTTCTAGTATAAAATTTTGTCAATCATTCTATCACTCCTTAAGTCATTTAGAAGTGGTTATCACTATATCTCTTAAATCAAATGGAATTTTGAACTCCAAAAGTGATTTTAAGAAAAGCTAATATAAACAGGCTCTTAATCTAAGAGTTGGCTTTTCTAATTAGTTAAATACATCATGTTGATTTTAAATATAGTCAGCGTATGCAAAAGATCGTTCCTATATATATATATATATATATATATATGGGAGAGAAGTATGGTCATCAAATCTTATATAAATTGTCAAAAAACTTATATAGTGTAACTTTCTATAGGGACCATATTGCAAATTGGGAAAGTTGTAAGGCAAATTCTCCACAAAGTCCTTTGAGGTTTTTTTTTTTAACCCAATGCCAACTTTAAATAAGGAAAATTTGGCATTTTTTTATATAGAATTTTCTATTTATACTTAAGATTTAAGAAGTGGTTGATTATAAATTCAAATCTCCCTAGATTTAATAATTGAAATTCTCTGACTGAATCTTTTGGGATCAAATTGTTGTTGATCGAAAATGAATGAAGAGCTGCCAAAAGTTCACTCATTAAAAATCTACATTTCATTAAATACCACAAAAAAATTTAGCACAAAAAGATAAAAGATAATAAAAGCATTGGAGAAGGTACGAAAAGCTACCAAACAAGTCTGTAGTCCCCGGTACTGTGAGTAAAGAAGTTGACAAGATTTTATCCTATAAATAAGTAAATAAATGAACAAAAACTCAAAAAGATTGACAAGTGTCGAAACATACGGAGTCTATGATAAGGTGCATTTTAGGTAATGTAATATATTTTGAAAAATTGATCGTGGGATTATGTATTATTTTTATAAATTTTATGTTTGTCAAAAATTACAGCAATTCAATTGTCGGTTTCTGAAAACTCGATCGAAAAATAAATAAATAAAAAATAAAAATGAAAGATTTCGACTACCAAAAAAGACAAATTTTCATAGTAATATTTTTAAAAAACCAGAAGGGGAGCCTCGGCGCAACGGTAGAGTTGTCGCCGTGTCATCTAGAGGTGACAGGTTTGAGGCGTGGAAACAGCCTCTTGCAAAATGCAAGGTAAGGCCGAGTAGTATTGACCCTTTGTGGTCCGCCCCCTTTCCCGGACCTCGCATACAGCGGGAGCTTCATGTACCGGGTCGCCCTTTTTACATATTTAGGAAACCAACCATTGGAGCATTGTAATTTTTGGTGAATATGAAATTCACAAAAAGTGTCTATTCCCATGGTTATTAGTTTTTTAAAATTTATTACATGAGATGTATTTTATAACAGAATTTCTGCTCTAAAGAAGGCATCATGAAGATGTAACTTTCATATACCAACTGGAAAGCGAAGAACAACAAATTTTTTTAAAAGAAAAAACAAGAAAGAAGAAAATATTTCAGCTTTCCTTAATTATCATCATAATGACTGAGTCTTAAGAGAATATAGTTTTATGGAAACATCTTTAGTTTATTAAGAAAAGATATTGCACAATAATTACTAGGGGTGCAACTCAGATCGGATTGGGCCGGATTGGGGGTAAATGAGGACCAATATGAATTAATTTAGATTAAGCTTTCAAGGACCAATCCTAATTGAATTTGGACCGGTTCTGGATTGGACCATGGTTCTTCATTAAAAGAAAAATGAAATACAATCTTAAAAAATTTTCGAATATTCAATTCAATTATAGCTACATAACGACTTGATTTTTTCCCTATTATAACAAGTAACAATGTAAAATTCATACTTCCACATAATTAAACAATTGAACAAAATAACAATTAAGTATTAACCATTATGTAAAGTAGCAATAAATAAATTAAAAAAAGAAAACCCTCCAAAAGGAGAAAAAAATTTGATACAAGAAAACAAACAAAACCATAATAATTTGAAATTCTAATATTTATGAAAATATCACAATATAATAATTTTTCAAAGTGACATTTTTAAAAAATCGACCATTGGATTACTGTGATTTTTAGCATACATGATATACATAAGTAGAAATTTGAATTCGGATTGAATTTGGATTTCGGATTAGACCGATTCCCAAAAAGCCAAATCCGAGAACCGGTCCGAATTGAATTCGGATTGAAGAATTGAAACCAGGACAAATCTGAATTCAATTCAAACCGGTTCTAATCCGGTCCGAACTGATCGAATCGAACTGGTTCCCTCTTTGACCCATTCTGAGTTGCACCCCTAGTAGATAGAATCATAGAAGATTTTTTTCATGTAGGAAAAGAGCTACCACTGTGAACCATCGATAAAATTCGATGCAATCCGCATTAACGGAATTGGGTTTTAGAAAAAAAAAAAAAGTCGGCACCTTATTTTTAAGGAATAAGGAAACCATAAAAATATGTTTTATTTTAATCAAAACAAAATAGCTCAATATTTTTGGAAAGACAAGATTAACGACCAGAGATGGATTCGGGACTAAGTTATGACATGGGAAGGTTCCAAAAAACATCTTGTAAGCACCCACTTCGCCCTAATTAAAAGACTCTTATTTTGCTTGGGCTATTTAATATCCTTATGCACATAATTCTTACTAACTAAAACAAATAATGAATCAAACAAAACCCTAAAAACCTAGGACATTTAGTATTCTAGGATGGACTTGAGCTCTATTAGTGCCTATGTATCTTACTAGTTTTTTAGTAAGCTTCAAAGTCCACGTAGTTCGAACTAACATAGGACTCATCCTATTGTAGGGAACTGTTATATTGATGCAAATCCTTATCTAAAGGCTTATCTTTCAATAATCCAACTCATTTAAAACTCTATTCTAGAGTGACTTTGTTTTGTAAAATAATTCTTTACTTCAAAAAAAATTGATTTTGAAAATAATTCTTATTTAAAAATCCTATTTGAAATACAATTCTATCACAAGACTTGTATTCAAATTAGGTTTTTATTCATAAAGACTTTGATTTTGAAAATGATTAATACTTTGAAATAAAGTTTGATTTTGAAAATGATTCTCAATCCTTAAGTCCTATCAAAATTACAATTTCAAAATAAGAATTGTATTCGAAATAAGTTTTTTCATATAACACTTTAATTTTGAAAATGATTTGAATAAAAACAGTTTTGATGTGAAAAAAAGTCTCTCAAGACTATAATACTAATTAAGTTAAAGGATTTAGCATGATTGTAATTCTTACAATAAAAGAGTCCTGTGGAGGTAGGAAACATCTCCTAACCTAAGGTTTCTAAACTACACTTAATCTTACTATATCTAGAGGCTAATTCAACCTAAAACTAAAGTTAATAGAACCTGAACATGCTTATAAGTTAGTAAAAAATTCTGGACAGCAACTATATTATATGAAAATATGATAAAAAAAAAATGCTAATGCATGCAAAAATTAAGAAAACTCTACCCTAATGACTTCTAAGGGACCTAGAATGCAATTTTTATGTCAAAAATCCTAAAAATCTCTCAAAACATGGCTTAAAAGCCTATTTAATATTCTGGACAAAATACTAAATATTATTTAAACCATCTTTTGAACATTCTAAACATCCTAAAAAATAAGAAAAATCCTAACCAATGCATTCATACATGCCAATATGCAAAACTATGTAAGGAAATATGCAAAAAGTGACCTTAAGGGTCTCAAAACTAACTAACATGCTTATCAATATGCACATATTAAGAAATAACAAATCATCATGTAATAATAAAACACAAGGGAAGAGATTCACCTTTATATAAAGCTCCCTCATCCACAATTGTATATCAAACAAACAATTTCATGCTAACTTGTTATTCTTAACAAAAACATATCAAAATTCTAATCATGCAAAGTAATAAATCCTATCGTGCTTTCTAACATGCTAACAATAAACTAACATGCTTACTAACATGAAATAAATAACTATCATACATAAAATAACAATGCGTGCATGCAATCCCAAATATACAACTTCTACTATGCAAACCCTAATATGCATTCGACATCCTAAAAAGAACATTAAAGAAAGAAACTTTTATACTATTCTCTCCTTCTAGTAAGCTAGAAGAGAATCCATTCTAGAGAACTAT
>JAESVK010000219.1:268518-282732 GCA_017140935.1 Hamamelis virginiana
AGAGAGAGAGAGAGAGAGAGAGAGAGAGAGAATCTGAAATTTTAGAAAATCTGAAATTTCAATTTTACATATTTTAAAATAGAATTTTAAAATAATCATACAGGATACGAAATTTTAAGAACAACAATTCTATATCACCCGACACTCTAACTTGAAATTAAAAACCACCTTGACGTGCCATGATTTGAATGGTATATAAAAAAAACTAAAGCAATTTAAAATAAAAGACTTGATCACTCAAAGCATAACACAACAGGATGGTTTTTGACTTCGGGTTAAAATTTTTGATGCTATAGTATTTTTCTTTTAAAAAATATAGTTCATGTTTGGGAGTTACCGGATGCCTGTGCGCAGTGCCTAGTAAATTATTAAAGCCAAAACACAAGTTCCTGTTTAGAATCATTTGAAAGAGCCTCCTTGTATTTTTACTTTCTTTTACCTCCACTAAAATATCCCAGGATCCAAACAGAAGCAAAGCAAAATATTCTTTTCTTGTCATGGCAACCAAAGTTGACACAAGGAGGAAAAGGGTTATGAATCATTTGTAACCACATCCTCTGCTTGAATATATTTACCAATTACCAGAAGGTCAATTCCCCACAAACTAGATAACAAGAAAACAGCATGATGGGCCATCCTGAAAATTACTAGTTGCATCCATGATGTGACAATTGTATTGACCCAAACATAAACAAACAATAAATAGAAATTAGAAATGCCAAAGTAAACCAAACCAGGCCAACCACCCCAACAGAAGGTGGGCCCTATTACTGCCACCATTCACTCCTTTTAGGTTTTTTAACATTATCCATTTCGATTGAAATATATCACCCAACATTCTAAAAGATTGAAGCAGACATAACCATGCCCTAAAAGCAAACATACAAGCAGGTACATATATATAAATATAGGTGAAGTGCTCATGAGATCCTGCCATGAGTCCCCCTTCAAGTTTCATGATGTTTTTAAGGTCTTTCTAAAAGCAGCTATATAACTTAAATAGATAACTAAGGTAGCAAGTCATTGTTTATCTAATTTCACCATCACACAAATGACCAGCTTATGAACATGAAAGCCAGGCAGTGATTGGTATCATCGTCGTTGAGGACTTTCCACGCAATGGCCTGCTCGTAAGACACCGGCCTGCCCATGCTGGACACACATATTCCTGCCGGCAAGTATGCGAATCCCTGCAATTTAAGAAAGACACAGCAAATGTTTTAAAACAGTTTCTTAATGAATCCTGGTAGCTGGTGTTGTGGCTTCATTGAAAATTATAAGTCAAGCAAAGGGTGTCACACTAGCACTAGAGGCATAGAGCAGTAATACTGGCAGAGTCTACAAAAACTAGCTCAAGGTCAAACAGCTTCATGTTTGGATCCTTGTTCCTGGACCCAACTGCCCAAGATAGGTCTGTCAGCTCTAGGTATTAAAATTTTACCTGTTGCAATATTTTGGGGAACTCCGAGTAGAGAATCTTCCGGCCAGCTTCATCGAGAATCTTGTCCAGCATTATGTCTTGAAGGGCCACAAGAGTAGTTTCAAGCATGTCAAGCCCAGCCTGGTTCGCAAAGGTGAAAACCGGAGATGCCTGCAATTAAATTTTTACCAATCATGTCAAGCATTGATCTTACAAGCAGAACTGGAAGTTGACAAGAGTTCTGTTCAGTTGTTGAAGTAACACGGGAGGACAAAAATTGGAAGAATAATTTTCCAGGTGATCGCAACATACTTCGATGAAGTCTCGTATTTTCTTTAATAAAATATGTTAAATAAATTCCAAGGATTAAGGAAATTAAGACAAGTGATTACGTTTGTTTTCACAGAGCAGCACATAATTGCATCCGAATGTTGCCAAAGCTGCTTCAAGACAGCATCACCAGCTTGGGAGTCAATCCGAAGGAGCTCTCCTCCAGTATGGATCCTGAAACACCGTAATGTGAGCAGTAAGCAAGTAGCAGATGAAACTAAAGGGAAGGTAAATAAAATAATGTGGTTCCTCTTCTATTTTCACCATGCTGTCAGCTAAACCCAAGCAGTTTTGCTCTACATTCAGCATTCAGCAATTTAGCCACCAGTTATAAAAAGGTTGCTTCAGCCATTGAATAATTTATCTTTGTTAATATATGCCTTTCAACAAAGATGCAACTTTGATGGTAACTGAGCAAAGTAAGTAAATAAAAATAAATAAACAAAAGATAATTGAAAGTCACCTGTAGCTCCGAGAAATCCATCGTGCCAAAGTAAGAGCCTCAGGAGAACCAGGAAGCGATTTTGGCCCCAACTGGGAGCTGAGCCTGGATGGGGCAATAGCCATGGCAACCCTCTGAACAGACCCAACAACACTGCGCACATACTGACGAGCCATAGCAGCCACATTGTCTCGAAAGTGATTCTCAAAAGTAAATTGGAATGCTATAGTCAGAACCGACCTAAGGTTGTAACTGTTCAAATCAGCTTCACCAGCTGGACGTGCTCCGCCAGCTCCCACCTCAAGCGTAGAGGCTAAATCCAATGTCCGAGTTGCAGCAGGTCCATCCTGCAATACAGAAGGAATAATCATTACTAGTGCAAGACAAAAACTAAAACAGAAGGGGAAATTACGGCATGCCAAAACGCTTTGGCCAATGAAGTCCAACTAAAAACTATTTGCGAAGTAGGTTATTTTGCCCTGAACTTCTACAAACTAAGTTGCTTGGTTTGAGATGCTGTTCGGATGATTTTTTACTTTTCCCATTATCAAATTTCAAAGATGCATAATTAATTAACCAAAGGAAAATTTTAAAACATAAACGTAAAACAATCTATATATTATTTTGACAAATTTAGTGGTCCTTAGTTGTCCAGGATTATTATTAGGCGTACTTTTGGGTTTTGATCAGAGGCTAAAATAATGAAAATATTGTTGAACAAAGAAAAGTACCCAATGGAAAGAAATACTAAGAAAATACATATCAGTAAATAATCTGTTTTGAGGACTCTCCTGATTGCCAAAATATTCCTACATGCTTTTCATTATTTTTCCCTAATTAAGTTCCTTTCTTATTAAAATAAAATTATAGCAGTAAGTGAAGAAACGTCATCGAACCGTTTTAGGATCTAAGGGTATAACACGAAAACCAGATGGCAGCAAAGGGGCATCATCAGCAAAGGATTCATCAATAGGTGCGAAGACCAGCTGAGCACATGCACCAGCCGCATTCTCATCAACCCCACTGCACAGCTGTGACAGTAAATTTAAGAAAAATAAATTATTGTCAATAAAAGAGTCCACATTAATGATTGAATTTCCTGCCAGACAACAAACAAATAAATACAACTTGATAAATAATGAGAATAGAAAAAAATAACCTGTAATAAGTACATATCCCGTGCCAAAGCTACATCCTCAGGGGAGAATGCATGGCCCTCCAGGCGAACCACCTCCAAAAACTACATTAAGAAAAAAAAAATTCAGAATTTTTTCACAGCAAATTAATATTTAAGAACATGGCGAAAAACAAAAGGTCTGAAATGATTTGAGAGAGTAAATGATAAGTCATCACCTCCTCATGCTCCACAGTATGTGCGAGAGGTAAAATGACCTGGGGGCTGGGGAAGCCACTTGGTCTGGCACAAGGAACTGCATATGGACTAGCTTTCAGACATGCAGCAGAGTAAGCATCAACACTATAGTCAGCCCACTCAGACCGGTGCTCCCTCAGGAAGCGAACAAGTAAAGCAGGGGGAACGTTCTGCACGCCCACAGAAACAGTTAGAAAGCTATTACAATGACTAAAAAAGGTTATATGAAGATTCATAACCAAGTAATCAGAGAAGGAGATTGCGAGGGGGAGAGAACAAAATGAATTTCGAAATAAGTTGTCCAAAGATTGATACCATAAATAAGTAACATTGCATGCCAGCAACAGGTCCATATGCTTAGTTTGGTTTCTAGGGAAGTACCTGAAGCAGCATCGATGCCTTTGCACACAGAATCCCACCTCCAAAAGTTGGGAACATTGCTGATGCGTTATACTGGGATCCAAGAAATTTGCTCGGAGATGAGTTTATGGCAATGGTCACATCCTCCACTCCATCACTACCCATAAGTGACCAACCATCATCCGCAAACCCATTAACAGCATCATTAAACCCCCTAAAGAACCATTTCCAAAAACAATTAAGTTTGTGGAAAACCAAATTGAGCTAAGGTGAATGGTTTCAAAGCAGCGTATATTTTATTATCTAGAACCATTAACAGATCAGTGAAGGGAATGCACAGTTTCAACACATTTCAACTAATTGGTCACTCTAGGTTGACTCAGAGACATCATAAACAGTGTCATGCACCGGTTGACAGTTCATCCTGCCTGCAGTGCCCAGGCTTTTAAACACTAAGGTTGAGGGCCTAACCTGCACAATCTCTGACTAAAAGTCCTTAGAACAGCCGGTTGGCGTCCCCCACCGTACTGAATTTCTCCACTTGTTTCTTGTGCAATCTGTCGTATGTGTCGCAAGGCCTGCAAAATGAAATAACAATGATAAAAATGACCAAACAACGATGACAAAACTAAAGAAAGAATTATCTCGCTGATGATAAGTTCTTACAGCAATAGTCATTTTCTGAGCAAGAATTTTGGATGATTCATATAGTGGCCTGAGAACTTCAGGAACGCTCCATGCCTAAAACAAATAACCATGAAATTAAATATTAAAACAAAGAAGTCAATGAACATCAAAGAAGCTGGGAAGATTTAATCGGATTTTGTCCTTACATCCAGATCAATGTGATCAACTATGTGAATAATGGAGCCACCACCCTCACAAGGTCGGATTAGAAAGCCACTAGGAAGCATTTCAGCTCTAATGAAACTTGAAGCAGGAGGCCCTGTTGGGCCACCCGTAGAGGAAGTCAACGACCTCTCACATATCTGCAAATTTGATATTGAGACTGTCAAACGCATAATGATTACTCAAATGGAATTAGAACAATCTACCATCATATTTGACATTTATTGGTCAGAGATAGGCAGTTCAACTCATTTATCACTTATATCGAGATGGCTAATGTTATGTGCCAACAAATCACCAGGTTTAAGAAGCACTTTCATTGCAGAAAGATCAAAACTTAAGTAGCAGCAAAAATGATTCATTAGATATGTTGCTTAAATTTTTCTGTTAATAAAATTATAACAACTATTTCAGGGGTTGAGAAATTCATTCAAGTCCAAAGAGAACTATTTTTCACAAATCCAAAAGCTCATTTGAACATGTTATAAATTTCCAACAATTTATTGCTCATAAGAAGAAAAGAGAACAAAAGATTCTAGGAAAAAAAAGGAACCATGCTAAATAAGTTACCACAACACTGCCATCTTCCAAACTAGTAGTATATCTCAGTGTCCAGAAGTCACGTGCTGACGCCAGTGTGGTAGGTGCATAAGTCTGGAAATTGGGGAAGAACATATTAAAAAATAAAAAACTGAGAAAAAACTGAGGAAATTTTTAACCCAATACATTTCAAAATATGAAGTTTACATCACAAGTACAACAAACCTGCATGTATATAAGCTCTATTGTCCCTCCATTTGCAGCAGGGATTACACTCAACACATCAAGGCATCGACAGTCGCGAAACCAAGATGGACGATCTTTGAGGATTTCCGCAACCTGTAAAGGGATTCATCAAACACTTTGTACCAAAGTTGACAAACTATAGAAGGGAAAAATTAGGAAGATAAGTACCTTCGTGGGCTCTAGACTCACAAGACCGCAGGCTCGTGCTGCTACCCCACTACAGTTGCGGGAAACAGCAACGATTCCAATAGAATCCGGACCAGGCTACAAATAAATCAAAAGGAAATTACATTTTAAAACTGCAATAAATTGATACAGATTGTGAAAAATTCAGTTAGAGGGAAAGCTTAAAGAGGTCTTACCTTCATCCCAATCATCTGCACCCAGTCGACAGCAGTTCCGGTAGCCTTGGAAAGGAACTCTGCCAGGGTCTCCTCAGCAATTGCGAGAAGACTAAATAACACAAAACAGATTTGTGAGCAAGCAAAACCAAATGTGAATCCAAGAATCATTTAAAAGTTGATTTGAAGAGTCGAATATTATTTACCCAGCTGGGTTGTTAGCATCCTTTTGGGGATGCTGAGGCGTTGGGTTTTGCTGTTGTTGGTGCTGACCACTCACGACCACAGACTCACAGCTAGTGTCTGTGGTCGCTGCTGACGCCTGTTGCAATCCACTAAGTGAGATATTTAATAAAACAACTCAAGAATATGAATTCTAAAAATGGCCATCTCATTGCAAATATGAAATTGGCAGAACCAAATTTTGCACAGGACTTCTAGCAGGAAAGAAAAATAATTGGACTTAAAGTTTTGTACTGCTGACTATAAGAGACCGAAAGTAAATGCAATTATGTCCAACCGATGTCTCACAAAATCAGATTATTTATATAAATGTGCAGCATAAATTGTAACATTTAAAAAGAAAAAGACTCTGGAGACACATTTACAAATTAGATGAAGAATCATTGTGAATTTAAGATTGGTCATCATAAATGTTACAACAAAATGTCAAAATAAATAACCACCTGCAAGGAAAACCATCTGAGGTGCACATTCTAACTAAAGAGCCACCAGGTAAAGCCATATAGGTTGAGGATCTTACACTCTGCAGTTGTTGTCGCATATATCCATTCTCATAAACCAACTGTGAGACCTGCTTCTGTAAGCGGTCATTCTCCTCCATCAACAACTTGTTCATAGCAGTCAGCTTCCTGTTCACTGTCTGGAGACGAGATGCTTCCTTCCTCTGCTTTTCCCGGCATCTATGTGATAAAACATGAGTGAATTGTTCATTGAGGAAACTGCTCATCTCTCTTCAAAAAAAAAATTCTTGGCAATATACATTTTACAAAAGGATTGACACAATAAACAAAAGACATTGATGACCTGAAATATATGGGTCTTGTTATTTTATTGATATGATTAATAATGCCCCAGCAAGCATAAGAAACTAAGCAGAGAAGATACACAAACAAAAAAGAAAAATTCACTTTTAAAGATTTTTAAGGGAAAAAAAATATAATCCTCAGTAGCAGAAGCATACTTCAAATATTAATGGCACAAGAATTAAAATGTATTTAGACAGCCCATGAAAATGAAATCATTATAAGTTGCTTTACATGTGTTCAAAGGCACAAAACCATCCTATGGAAGAATTTAGTAAAAATGATGCTTGCAACACTAACAAATTCATTTCAAATGCTGCAGAAAACCAAAGGGACAATTCCAAATGCTTTGTTAATGCACAACGGAATGATATTATTCCATGGGATATCCAAACAAGCACTAATTGTAGACATAAAGACATCTCCAAAATCATCTCATTTTTTAATTATCATTATATTTACCAAACAATGCAACTAATTTAGATGTAATAACATGAAAATACACAGGCAATATATAAATATAAGATGCATTTAACATCAAATTAAAAAGAAGATGTTGTAATCTAAAGCTTCAGACTACATTTTCCTTCTTTGCTTTTGACAAAAACTAGTCTCAGAACTCAAAAGGGATGAACAAGATGCTGTCCCTTAGCGTGCACCTGAAGAAAAAATCTTAAACTACTTTGCTTTTTTCTTTCCTTAAGAGAAAGGAAGAGGACAAATTCCAAAACTATTCATCAATGTTCCAGCCTAACATTAAGGAATTTTCTTTAATTTCCTTACAAGACCCAAAATAATGAACCACAGAGAAAACAATAAAATAACACAAGGACATTCAGCAATAAAAACAAATCGCTTTAGCTGTCATTATCCTTCACTTAATTTCAACACTGCCCAGAAACATAGAATGCGAATAGAAACACTTTGAAAAAACATCATTCATTCAAAAAACCATGCCCAAAATGATTTGACAAAGAAAATCAAATCAAAGTTTCATTTCTTCTGCAGAAAATCTGAAGAATAAAATATGAATAAATACAGAAAAAAAACCGGTTACCAAAAGCATATTGATTAGCTGTCATTATCTATTAATTCATCCAAACAGTACCCAGGAACAGAGTAATAAGCAAATAAAACATCATTTCTTTTTTTTCTTTTCTTTTTTTGAGAAATAAAAACACCATTTTCTTGACCAAAAAGAAACTTCAAATATTATCCCATTCCAAGAGAACATCATTCATGCCATATATATATATATATATATATATATATATATATATATATATATATATAGAAACAAAATAAGAGTGAAGAATTATTATTATAAAAAAAAAATCCAAACTTCGAGGCTAGATTTCCATTTAGATCCAAATAAACCAGGGAAATGAAGGAAGAAAATAACTAGCTTTAGAAAAAAAAATCAGAATAAAAACACAGAAATAAAGAAAGTAAAGCAAAGCTTCATCCCAATTTTCTTCATTACTCCTATAAAACAACACAACCCAAAAGTTCAGAACATGTAAACCAAAACAAACCCACTCTAGTCATATCATTCCTACTGAAATTAAGTTCAAAGAAATTTTTTTTTTTTTTTTGAGAGTCAAGTGACATAGTAAATTAAAGAAAAGATTCCACTATAAGAATCTCTACTCTTCAAAAAAACAAAAAAGACGACAGAAAGGAAAACTCTAGAGCCAAGCAAGGAAAGCATTTTGAAGGGGAGAACATATCCAAAAGAAACCCACATTTACCCTTTTCAGCCATTTCCAATAAAACAAAACATAAAAAAGTAAACAGAAAAGAAAAAAAAAGATGAAACATTCAGCCAACAACATGAATAAATTATCCACACGAATCTCCAATTCCTTATTTTCTTCCAATCCGAACCAAATAGTGAAAAGAAAAAAATAAAATAGAATCATTTGTTCAACAAAAAACTTCCGACTTAAAAAAAAAAAAAAAAAAATCCCCATTTTAATCCTTGAACTCCTGAAAAAAAATTCAAAAAAAAAAATTTCCACAAGACCCGTTTTCCTATTCTCCATTTGCTTCCAATCAAATTTGGAAAACAAAACAAAAGAAAGAAAATACAAAACTCCATAAATCACAGAAAATGAACTCATTCTGATAATAAACAAAAACAAGAATAAAAAAAAAAAAAAAACTGAAAAAAACACCATTCTTGAAATCTTTACACTCCAGGGGGGTGGGGAGAGAGAGAGAGAGAGAGAGAGAGATTTATGGTCTTGCATGAGTGTCTCTATACCTGCGATTCTGAAACCAGACTTTGATTTGTTTGGGCTCAATATTAGAGAGTATAGGACACTCCCTTATAAGCTGCTGCCTTCTCATGGAGCTAGGCTTTGGGCATTCAGTATACACCCTCTCTAAAGCCTCAACCTGCTCAGGCGTATACCTTACATACTTGCTCGAATCCATTTGTTTACAATCTTTGTGCATAGATAGTGCCATCCCCCACAAAAACCCCACAAAAACCCAAAAACCCAAGTATTCAACCAAGCCAAACAGAGCCTTAAACAGAGCTGGTGATAGTGGTGGTGTTGTTATTATCACTATCAGGTAGGCTCTCTCCTCCAAGAGAGCCTCCTCTCTCCTTCATCAGATAGTCTCTCTCTCACGCAGAAGCGCAAAAAAAAAAAAAAACCCAGTTGAGGAAAGAGCTTCAACAGTAGTGCCGCGGTCTTTATCTTATTACGCCAATCTCGAGGCTCTTAGAGAGAGAGAGATAGCGAAGAGTTTTTAGAGAGAGAAACAAACCAACCCACAGAAAGCGAACAGAAGAAAACAACAGCCCCGATGGAGAAAGAAGGCCAGGTGGCAACTACCCTTTTCTGGGTTTTTCTTTCTGAAAAAAAAAAATCACACACTCTCACTCACTCACTCACTTTCCCTCTCTCTAGCTTTCTCTCTCCAAACACTGTTATCAGTCTTTCTATATAACAGTTTCTCTCTCTATATCATAACTCTATAAAAATAAATAAATAAATAAATGAAAGGGCGCAGAGAGGTCTGTTTCTTAACCTGCCAAAGACGTTTTCTGACGAATGGGTAGCTGTTCCTCTCTCTCTTTCTCTCTCTCTCTCTGGGAAAAAGATAAAGTACACCTTCTCTCGGCATCATTTTCTCTCTCTACAATTGATGCATGGTTATTATATGTACATGATATGATGATGCATGTATTGATGTAGGAAACTGTGGGCATGTGAGACTTGATGGGCATGAGCTAGGCATGTACAGGGGGCGTGAGGAGAGAGAAAGAGACAAATATACACGCTGGCCTGCCGGTGCAGAGTGAAGACTGTCGTCTTTACTGCACCTAATTTACTGTGTAATTTAAAACTTTGTCTCAATCCCATTTTAAAACGAAAAGAATCATGCCACCCAAACTCTCCTCAAAGATAGTTTGATTCTATTCTTCAACTTGAATATTGACAATTTTTTTTTTTTTTTTTTTTGTAAAACAACAAAGTATTTTCAAGAAAGGACGAAATTATTCATAAATTTCAATTATTTAATTGTTAAAATATTAAGATTCAATTTTAAAACCTATTTTTTAAAGTATGATTTTTGACTGTATGATCTATTTTAACAAATTAGATATTAGAGATTTTGAGTTTGGAGGCTTGATTTGAAAACAATAAAAATTAGCATTTTAGCAACATGTTTTGCTCTCCTCAACACCCAAAAAGGAAAAAATTGTGCAGGTTAATCTTTTTAAATGCAATAATGACAGTTTCAAGTTATGGGTATTAGAGAGACTTTGGGTTTAAGGCATTGGCATTTAGCCTCTAGGTTGATTTTCTTACTTTGGAAGTAAAAAATAGGAAGTGAAAGCTTATCCAAATAGGCCCTAAATTTTTATATTATATTGGGATCTATTGCTATGATATATGTCAAGCCCCCTCCCTCAATGGGTTGAGTTAGCAAGCTCTCCATTTTTCTCTTTTTTTCTTATTTTTTGTTCTTTTATTATTGATTCAAACTCTCTCTTTCCATTAAAAGCTTCCGATACACTTTAAACAACGCTTAAGTTTGAAAATGCATTAAAAGCTCCTGATACTCTTCAAGAATTCATGATCAATTTCTGAGATATATGAATCAATTAAACTCAATACTAGCATAAACCCCGGGCGATGCCCAGATATAAAAATAATAGTGGAACATTAAAAAACTTATCCAAAAATATAAATATTTAATAAATAGTTTGATCAATTTTAGTTTTAATATTATTTAATAAAATATTTTTAAAATCCTGGGCAATGCCCAGGTGTAAAAATAATAGTGGAACATTAAGAAACTAATTGAAAAATATAAATATTTAGCAAAAATTTTGATCAATTTTAATTTAAACACTATTGAACAAATTAATTTTTCTAATGTCGTCCAATTTTATAAAGAAAATAATTAAAAAAATATTTTTTTTCTCAAAATTAGCTGTGAATTATTGTTATTTTTTAAAATTAAATAACATTAATAGAACTTTTTTTGCCATCATTTGAACCACGCATAAAGAAATGTGTGAGAGAGAGCTTTACTATTTTTTAAATAAATATTTAAAATTTGAATTTGAAATGAGTGTAAGAAGAGATAAAATAATTGGATGAAGAGAAAATTAGGGCGCGTGCATTGTTTGAAGAGTATCATGAGCTTTTAACAGAGAGAGAAAGTTTGAATCAATAATAGAAGAACAAATAAAAATAAGAAAAAAAAAATTGTAAAATATTTTTATTGAAAATGCCGAAAGATTATGGACCTAATAGCACGCATCATCAAAAGAGAGATTTTAGATTTGAACATATAAAAGCATGTCGATACCAATTTATATCTAGGGGTTGAAACTTGAAATAATTTCGAAGACAGAGATTTATAGTGAGACATTTTACATTCCATGGGACGAGTGTAAGTCTTGAGGCAGTTCTGAATTTTCAAATTTTGTATTTAAAATTTATTTTATGAGAGACAGTGGAAAATTGACCAAGATGGCCCACTAGAGTTGAGTTGCCTATTGCCACTCATTCTTTTTTTATTTCGATTCCAAAAATAATACTCTATAAGAGATAAGAACTCCCAAATTAAACCAGACAAACTCAAACTTGTTAGTCATTATATTGTTTTGTTTTTTTGTTTTTTGTTTTTTGTTTTTTTTGTTTTTTTTGTGTTTTTTTTTAACTCTAGCTTTATTTTTAGAGTTTATTTTTTTTTACCAATATCTTATTAATCATAGTTATTAGTTTTTTTAGCTTTTAATTTTGGGGAATTTGGCCAAAGGTCCTCATTTAAAAAATTTTCATACTGAAAGTCAACTCAAAAGATTTTTCTTGCCAAAAGTCGCTTTGGCCATGAATTGGATAAAAATACCCCTCCTTCCCAACAACCTTCAATATCACCTACACCTCTAACCCTTGGATTTATTACGTCACACCTCGGAGTTTACAACACAGGAACTCGAGTTCAATACACCGAAAATGCAGTTCACTACGCCGGATCTTAGAGTTCACTATGCCGAAAACGCAGGTCACTACGCCGGAAAACGCATTTCACTACTAAAAAAAAAACAAAAAATCTTTTTCTTACATTTTCCTAGCAAACAAACAAACTTTTTTTTTAAAAAAAAATTCTCTTTTCTTTTCCTAGGATAATGATTTTAAACAAAAACTCCATTAGAAAGCTAAGATTGGTGTTTCCTTAGGTGACGTTTGGATAAGCTTCCACTTTTTTACTTTTTTAATTTTGGAAGTAGAATTCATTTTTTGCTTCGACTATCAATTTTTTAGAAACAAGAAGCACGTTTGGAAGTCTAAATTGCTATAATTTTTTAATGAAGTGAAATCAAATTATAACCCTATAATCCATTTTAATTATTATAACCAATTATATATATATATATATAGGGAAAGCACGGGAATTAAAAGCAGATTAAAGGCAATTGGATCCAACACTTTGAACTTGCAGTCAAAACAATTTTCGTATCTGAATGCTTTATCAAAATAGCAGACAAAATCATGGCATTATTCTTCCGATTCGGCGAAGGCGTAGTGAGAAGCAGCAAAGAGCCCCAAAATCTCTTCAAGCTATTAGACATGGTCGATTCCTTAGAAAAACTCAAAACAGACTTCTCAGAAATCTTTGAAGGCGAAGCAGCAGGCGGCATCTGTCTCCGATTTCGAGAACTCAAGAAGCTCTTAATTCATGCTGCAAGTAAAGTATTTTGGGAATTTGGGCTTCAAATTGAAGGTAATTCAGACGGGTTGCCGCTTCTACGAGATAGTTCAGTCCCAAAACTCTTCAGATACTCCATTAATTACCTTAAATACCTTGCAATAGAGAATTACAGTGCTCCATTGGCGAATGTTCTAAGAACAGAGCAAATTTGGAAAGCAGGGATTCTTCAAAACCTGAAACAGACGAATCAAAGATGCCATTTCCAATGTCATGGAAGCTCTTCAAAGAAATGTGGAATCAAAGAAACTGCGTGAGGGAAAGAGAGAGAGAGAGACTGTAGCAGAAATCTGAGGCTCCTCCTCCAGCAGATGAAAAGCCACCGGCAAAGGAGGAGGAGGAGGAGGAGAAGAAGAAAGAAGAGGAGAAGCCTGCTAAAGCGCATGATGCTTCCACAACTCCGGCGGTTGCAACGGCACTGGCGGCGGAGAGAGAGAACACAGGGAAGAGAGAGCTGCTCGTGTGAGGGAGGGAGAGGATTGTGAGAAAAAGAATGTTTTTTTTTCATCCCCCGAGGATTCGATGGGTGGTCCTTAAACTACTTTCTACTTAAAAAAGTTGTGGAAGCAAGTTTTTTTTGCTTCCCCAAATTCATGAATCACAAGAATTGCTTCCATGTAGTAGGAAGTAGAATTTGTTTGCCAAACATACTTTGCTACCAAAACTTCCATTTTTCTACTTTTTTAAGCAAAAAACTGGAAGTCGTAGCTTATCCAAACGCATCCTTAGCAGTTGTAACGGAAGCCATCTTTAATTTACTAAAACAACCTTTTTCTTTTTTTCTTTTTTATAAAATTACATCTTTCACTTCAAGCTAGGCACACCAAAGAAATAGCAGAAACAAAAAGAATACATGATTCTATGGCAATGTTTTCTTGGTCGAGTGAGGGTCTGATTTGGAGGTCCGTGTCCCCATTTGGCTGCTGAGAAAATGTTGCAAACTGAAAATTTTTGTGTTGCCGGACAACAGGTATGATCCCTCTCTCTCTCTCTCTCTCTCTCTCTCTCTCTCTCTCTCTCTCTCTCTC